>JBBDGP010003395.1:0-30282 GCA_037952835.1 Lithobates septentrionalis
TGAAAGAGCTGTTGCCTTGCCCATATCTATTCCAAATTAAATAGTTGAGGAGAAAGCTAGCTGGAGCAGGTTTGTGAATTATATCCCCTCCTTGACAATTTATGCAGGTGCCGGGCGCCGCATGTTAATTAATGTGTGCCTGGCACAAACCTCAGCTAATTATTATACACAGAATATAAAACGCTCGTTGTGTTTTGTGCTGGCCTCTTGAAAAGTGACCATTCGATGCTTTTCTCCTCAGATCATCACAGATGGATCACATACCACATACGTTAAATGTAGACAAGTACATTATTTTAAAGTGACCTTGTTTTGATTTTTTTATATGAATCAGCATATACAATTTTCTCTTGGATTCTGGGGTAGAAATTGAAAACGTCGGTGTGAGCTGCACAGTTCACTGCAGTCATCCCATTAAGGTCGATCCCATCAGGCACCACTGCACATGCATGGGATGGCATGGGATGGGTTTGGGATGGGATGGAGTAAGGTAAGGTGGGGTGGGGTGAGATGGGGTGGAGGGGTGGGATGGGGTGAGGTAGGGTGCCATTTCTGGCAGCTATAATACAGCTTCTATGAATGGAGGTGGGAGGTGGGGGCATAGTCAGCACTCTTGACAAGTGCCTATGGCAGGCGGTGACGGAAAGGGGTTAAAGGAGGCAACTCCATATTAGTGACAATAGGAGGAACTCTATAATAATGGCTTTTGGAATGAGATGTTCAGCTCCATAAAGACATGGTTTGGCGAGTTGGTATGTAGGAACTTGAGTGTCCTTCAAAGAGCCCTGACTTCAACCCTACTGAACACCTTTGGAACGCCAAGTGTGAGCCAGGTGTTCTCATCCTGTGTCAGTACCTGACCTCACAAAGGGGTAGAAGTTCCCACAGACATTCCAGAATCTTGTGGAAAGCCTTCTCGAGGGAGTGGAGGAACTCAAAAGTCCTGACCTAGGCTTTTTTTAAGGTTTGGTTTGGTTGGCGTGCTCCTTAAAATATAAGGAGCACGCCAACTGCAAACACTCCAGAATCTTGTGGAAAGCCTTCCCGAAGGAGTGGAGGAACTCAAAAGTCCTGACCTAGGGTTTTTTTAAGGTTTGGTTTGGTTGGCGTGCTCCTTAAAATATAAGGAGTACGCCAACTGCAGACCCTCCAGAATCTTGTGGAAAGCCTTCTCGAGGGAGTGGAGGAACTCAAAAGTCCTGACCTAGGGTTTTTTTAAGGTTTGGTTTGGTTTGGTTGGCGTGCTCCTTAAAATGTAACCTCCTTGTCGTCAGCACACAAGCCGCACTAACTGTACACTTGGTAGGAAGATGCAGCAAAACAAAAACCAATAACTCGGGCAGCCTTTCTGCGGCAGGAAATAATTATTTATGATTAGGCCCGGGAATGATGTATGCCCTCACGGGTGATAAGGTTGGCTGGAAGGAGAACCTGCAATTACATTTTATCAGTCTACATATAAAGGAAAATTAAGAACATTTATCTTTCATACGTGTTTTCTCTTTCTCGTCGTTTCCTCAGCCTGATTTATGCGTCGTGGCGCTTCATGTTTTTTAGAGAATGATCAAAGGAAAGAAAAAAAAAAATAGTGTATAACGTGTACAATGGCTGCTTATCGAGGGGGGGCAGAAAAGTGATAAGGAGCTCAGCGCAGTACACTGAATAATGAAACAAATGACACAGTATGCAACGGTATCGCCCAATGAGGTGGGAGGGCTCACGGTAAAGTAAAGTTTAGGAAGTAATGAGGAGGTATTTCTTGTGTATCCTTTCTAAAGCTGCCACAGCTTGAGTAGAGAAGTCTGTCCACTGCCAGCATGCTGCAGAGAAGGCCCCTTGTTCTCTGTGTGGAAGCAGTGGTCTCTCTGTAGAGATTCAACATGCCCCTACTGAATCAGACCCATAGTTTTTTAATCGGCTCATGCTCCCTGCTGATTGGGGAGCTTTAGCTCTGATTCAGCAGAGAGGGGCATGTCAGACCTCTGCAGAGAGAACACTGCTTCCCTGCAGAGAACAAGGGGCCTTTTCTGCAACATGCTGGCAGAGGACAGGCTTCTCTACTCAGACTGTGGCTGCTTTTGAAATCTCCCTGAAGATACACAATACACAATACCTCCTCTTCAGTGGCGCCGCTGAAAATGTACCGTATTTATCGGCGTATAACACGCACCTTCAATTTAAGAGGGAAGTTTCAGGTAAAAAACGTTTTTTTCAAAATAAACCACTTTGAAGCAAAATAATGGTAAGTGCCCATCAATGCGGCCTGATCTGTGCCCATCTGCAGCTTCAGTGCAGCCTGATCTGTGCCCATCTGCAGCTTGATATGTGCCTATTTGCAGCCTCAATGCAGCCTGATCTGTGCCCATCTGCAGCCTCAATGCAGCCTGATCTGTGCCCATCTGCAGCCTCAATGCAGCCTGATCTGTGCACATCTGCAGCCTCAATGCAGCCTGATCTGTGCCCATCTGCAGCCTCAATGCAGCCTGATCTGTGCACATCTGCAGCCTCAATGCAGCCTGATCTATGCCCATCTGCAGCCTCAATGCAGCCTGATCTGTGCCCATCTGCAGCCTCAATGCAGCCTGATCTGTTCCCATCTGCAGCCTCAATGCAGCCTGATCTATGCCCATCTGCAGCCTCAATGCAGCCTGATCTGTGCCCATCTGCAGCCTCAATGCAGCCTGATCTGTGCCCATCTGCAGCCTCAATGCAGCCTGATCTGTTCCCATCTGCAGCCTCAATGCAGCCTGATCTGTGCCCATCTGCAGCTTCAATGCAGCCTTATCTGTGCCCATCTGCACCCTCAATGGAGCCTGATCTGTGCCCATCTGCAGCCTCAATGCAGCCTGATCTGTGCCCTTCTGCAGCCTGGTATGTGCCCATATGTAGCCTCAATGCAGCCTGATCTGTGCCCATCTGCAGCCTCAATGGAGCCTGATCTGTGCCCATCTGCAGCCTCAATGCTGCCTGATCTGTGCCCATCTGCAGCCTCAATGCAGCCTGATCTGTGCCCATCTGCAGCCTCAATACAGCCTGATATGTGCCCATCTGCAGCCTCAATGCAGCCTGATCTGTGCCCATCTGCAGCCTTAATGAAGCCAGATATGTGCCCATCTGCAGCCTGATCTGCGCCCATCTCCCATCAATGCAGCCTGATGCCCATCTGCAGCCTCACCATCTCTCATGCAGAAAATCACAGAGCCGTCATCTCCTGTTTCCTCGGCTCTCAGTCGGCAGTCACATACACAGTCCCGCCTCCACCATCGGCATTGGACCAGCTCCTTTGATAGACAGAACACTGGTCCAATGCCGGTGGCGGAGGCAGGACTGTGTGTGTGACTTTAGAGCCGAGTGAGAACCGGTTATACAGGAGATGACGGCTCGATGAATTCCGGCGGCGCTCGTCCCCCTCCTTCCTCTCCAAAGGGTATAACACGCATCCGTCATTTGCCCCCTATTATCAGGGGGGGAAAGTGCATGTTATACGCTGATAAATACAGTAATTGGGCTTTAAGAGAATAAAGCTCAAGAAGAATTCAGACTGAAAAAAAAAAGGAGGGAGTAGCCAGGAAACGGGAAGAAGAGGAGAGACGGATGATAGCAGAATGGAGAGAACAGGAGATGAAAGAGATCAGAAGATCCAGAAGAAGTGAAGAGGAAAGAGAGAGAGAGGAGGCCGTTCAGAAGATGCTGGATGAAGTAGAGAGTCAATTAGAAAATGGTGGCACATGCCACAATCCAGCGGCACCAGAAGGTTATGGCTAGGGCTGAAACAACTAATCGATTAATCGTCAACTAATCGATTATGAAATTAATCGATTACTATTTTCATAATCGATTAATCGGCCACTAACATAATGGGGTTGAAAAAAACTAAAATGAGCCCTTTATAGTACAAAAAGAGCAAATAATCGCTACTGTAGATATTACTTTCACAGTTCTACAGTAAAAAAATGACCCCTTACAGTAGTGATTATCTGCTTTTTTGTTTTTTTGTACTCTAAAGGGCTAATTTTAGTTTTTTTTAACCCCATTATGTTACTGAACGTCTTAGACCTGGTTCACATCTATGTGTTTTTTGGTGCTTTGGTGCAGATCAAAAGCAAACTGCCTAGGTGTGTACCGAGCCTTATTCTGACCACACCGATCAATTTTCAGATGAGAATATTCAGACGAAAAATCTTTGTACGTTCGCTGAATGAAAAAATGTTGTTTGAAATTTTCACTTGTTTTTAACATTCTGTTTTTAAAACGAATGTAATTTCTGAACGCAAATCACATACACTGTCTGAAAATTCCTTTGACCAAGAAGTTTTCTATTTCCAAATTTTCCCGTCACTGTGGTTGAAAATGAACGTCGACTTGACCCCACTGATGATTAGAAAATCAAACGAACGTTCTTAAAATGAAATTTTTTTTTTGAAGGAAGACATTTGATCTCTGAGTCTGATTATATTTATCAGATTCACCCTTTAATAGTATGTACAGTATATCTCTAACAGTTTATACAGTATATCTCCTCTAATAGTATATACAGTATATATCTCTTCTGTCTGTTATTCTCAGAGTGGATTAGATATTTTGCTCCCTAACCATATAGTTGGTTATTTATATTTACCGCTGCATAGAGATATTTAAGAATAAATTGCCTTTTTTCAAAACTTTACATATTAACTAAATTATACGCCACACTTTTTTTTTTTTTTTAAGGTTATTAACCGATTAATCGATTAATCGAAACAATAATCGGCCAACTAATCGATTATGAAAATAATCGTTAGTTGCAGCCCTAGTTATGGCACAGAAAAAGACAGAGCTAATTGCCTGTTTTACCTCAAAACTGGATCCTGTAACTAAGTAATTTTTTAGGGCCTCTTCACACTTGTGTATTCCGTAACGCAGCACAATCATTTTAAAAGGGTTAGCAGCACACCTTTCCACGTGAACAAAAAGCAGACCTGCACCATGTTAGGCAATGTAGCACACCATGGCAATCAGTGTGCAGAGGATGCTGGAGTTTCTCATAAGCAAGCCCTGCATTACCTGCATGTGTGTTGGTAGCATTGTATGCAATGATATGTTCCCACTTCTACTAGGAGAGAGGAAAGGGGTGTGTCCTTCTAAGACATTGAGGCCTTGATAATCCCAGGACAACCAATCACGTACTTCTCCAGGTTTAGGGTGGGCGCCTGTGCCCCCCACCCGTTGTGTCTGCCCACAGCGGGAGCCTGTCAGCAAGTCGCGGCCAATGGTTTACAGTAGTTACCTGCTGATTGGCTGCAATCAAAGCCAAGAGCTCTGTGTTGGTAAACAACACAGAGCTCTGTACAGAGGGAGCGATTTGTCAGTTTCTCATCTCTGCAAAGCAAGGATAAGAAACTGAGAGATCTCTTAGTAAAAGCAGCACATATTACGCACATTATTAGGCACATACTAAACCCCTCAATTGCCCCTAGATGTTAACCCCTTCCCAGTCAGTGTCATTAGTATAGTGACAGTGTATAGTATTATCACTGATCGCTGTATTAGTGTTACTGGTGATGTCAGTGGCAGTTAGTCAGTCTCCCCCCCCCCCCCCACTAGCATCAGTTAGTGTTAGATTGCCCACCGCACTATCACAGTTCCATTATAAGTCTCTGATCGTCATCATTGGTAGTATAAAAAAAAATTCAAATTACTGTCTATATACACGTGTATATACCATGGTTTGTAGGCACTATGACTTTCACACAAACCCATTACTATACACTGGGATTTTTTTTGATCAAAGACATGTAGCAGAATACATTTTGGTAGGGTTGTCCTGATACCACTTTTATAAGACTAAGTACAAGTACCAGTACTTTTTTTCAAGTACTCACCGATATTGATTACTGATAATTTTTTTAATGTCATGTGACAGTTTTCAAAGCACAATACAGACTAATGATTATGAGGCTGCACTGATGGAGCACTGATGAGGTGGCACTGAATGGCACTGATGGGGGGGCACTAATAAGGAGGCACTGATATGCAGCACTGATGGGAACTGATAACATTAGGTGGCATTTATGAGGTGGCACTGATAGGGGCACTGATGAGGAGGCCCTAATATGCAGCACTGTTGGGCAATGATAGGATTAGGTGGCACTGATATGCAGCACTGATAAGTTGCACTGATAGGATTAGGTGGCACTGATGGGCACTGATATGCAGCACTGATGAGCACTGATTAATGCTCATTATTTCTGCAAAATCAGTGCCACCCATCAGTGCTGCATAATCCTTGCCACTCATAGGATTAGGTGGCACTGATGGGCACGGATTATGCAGCACTGATAGGTGGCACTGATTTTGCAGCAATGATGAGCACTGATAGGTGGCAGTGACTGGTACCGATAGATAGCACTGACTGATGGGTACTGATAGGTGGCACTGACTGATGGCTGGCATTGATAGGTTGCATTGACAGGTGGATGGCACTGATAGGGGGCACTTATGGCCATTGATGGACAGGCACTGAAATGCAGCAATAAATGACATGTGAGGAAAGGAAGGATTTATTTTGCAATGCTATGCTGCGATGCCCATCTTGGTACACACTGCACTCGACCGCAGTAAGCAGCAGCGGACATCTTGTTACACCCAGCCTGAACTATATAGGCTGGGTGTAACAAGATGTCTGCTGCTGGCTTACTGTGGCCAAGTGCAGGGTGTACCAAGATGGGCGTCGGGATGCTCAACCGCTGGCGTGATGACCGAATGTGACGGCTCCGGTCACCGATCCTGATGGAAAATGCAGCTGCGCCCTGCACCCCTGCCAGCTTACCTAGTTCCACTTCTGTCGAGGACTCGCCTGCGCTTTGCCCTCTCTGCCCACTGACTTCCGGTTGCGCGCAGCAACGCCACCTCTCCCAGATATGGGATTATAGGCATGGGGAGCATTTGTGTAAGTATCTGTACCGATACCGATACTAGTATCAACATTGGGACAGCCCTACATTTTGGCCAAAATTTATGAAGAAATTTGATTTATTACTTTTTTTTATTGGCTATGTTTTATAGCAGAAAGTAAAAAATATTGTTTGTTTTTTTCAAAAATGTCAGTCTATTCTCATTTATATCACAAAAAAAAAAAAAAAAACGCAGAGGTGATCAAATACCACAAAATGAAAACTCTGTTTGTTGTGAAAGAAATGATACAAATTTTGTTTGGATACAGTGTTTCATAGCCGCGCAATTGTCAGTTAAAGCAGCGCAGTGCCGAATAGCAAGAAAATGACCTGGCCATGAAGGGGGTAAAATCTTCTGCAGCTGAAGTGGTTAAAAATCGACGATAGAATCCCCTAAAAACAAGCCTATCAGTGTGTTTGAGCTATAGGGAGGCACAAAGTAATATTAGACCATAAAATGAGAGCACCAAATACACTGAACATCAGCTCTAATGGAAGAAAGAGCAGAGATCAAACAAAACTTACATTCGTTCAAATCCTTAAAAGACGGATGAAGGAGCGATCGAGGAGATCCATGATAAAGATTTAACCTAAGAGAGACGCAGAGAAAATACTAGTTATACGGTCCAGAGGTTTATCACAGCCAGTGCATACGGTTTTCTTCTAGACGTTATGGGGCCAAAGCTTAAAGCTGAACTTCCTGAATAGGAAAAACTGCTCTTGCAGTGGGGCTCGTTTACACCTAAGGTACCAACCAGTATTGCATTGTACGTGATGACGTCACAGGTGTGACTGAGCACTAAAGAGAAGAGGTTTTGTGGCATCAGTTCCAATGAAGGAGGAGCCTAATTTGGAAATGGTGCATGGGTGGGTCTTCGGCACTTACCCTTTCTCTCTAATTCCATAGTGTGTGGGTGGGTCCTCGGCATCCTCACTTACAATAAAAGAAAAATGGACCTGCATTGTACGTGATGACGTCACGTGTGAGACGGAGCACAAAAGAGAAGAGGTTTCGTGGCATCAGTTCCAATGAAGGAGGAGCCTACTTTGGAACTGGTGCATGGGTGAGTCCTCAGCACTTACCTTTTCTCTCTAATGCCATAGCCTGTGGGTGGATCCTCGGCATCCTCACTTACAATGAAGGACTGATGGTCCTGCATTGTACGTGATGACGTCACAGGTGTGACAGAGCACTAAAGAGAAGAGTCTTCGTGGCATCAGTTCCAATGAAGGAAGAGCCTAATTTGGAACTGGTGCATGGATGGGTCCTCAGGACTTACCTTATCTCTAATGCCATAGCCCGTGGGTCCTTGGCATCCTCACTTACAATGAAGGACTGATGGTCCTGCATTGTACGTGATGACATCACAGGTGTGACGGAGCACTAAGGAGAAGAGGTTTCGTGGCATCAGTTCCAATGAAGGAGGAGCCTACTTTGGAACTGGTGCATGGGTGGGTCCTTGGCACTTACCTTTTCTCTCTAATGCCATAGCCTGTGGGTGAGTCCTCGGCATCCTCACTTACAATAAAGGACAAATGGATCTGCATTGTACGTGATGACGTCACGTGTGAGACGGAGCACCAAAGAGAAGAGGTTTTGTGGCATCAGTTCCACTGAAGGAGGAGCCTACTTTGGAACTGGTGCATGGGTGGGTCCTCAGCACTTACCTTTTCTCTCTAATGCCATAGCCTGTGGGTGGATCCTCGGCATCCTCACTTACAATGAAGGACTGATGGTCCTGCATTGTACGTGATGACATCACAGGTGTGACAGAGCACTAAAGAGAAGAGGTTTCGTGGCATCAGTTCCAATGAAGGAAGAGCCCACTTTGGAACTGGTGCACGGATGGGTACTCAGCACTTACCTTATCTCTAATGTAATAGCCCGTGGGTGGGTCCTCGGCATCCTCACTTACAATGAAGGACTGATGGTCCTGCATTGTACGTGATGACGTCACAGGTGTGACAGAGCACTAAAGAGAAGAGGTTTCGTGGCATCAGTTCCAATGAAGGAGGAGCCTACTTTGGAACTGGTGCATGGGTGGGTCCTCAGCACTTACCTTTTCTCTCTAATGCCATAGCCTGTGGGTGGATCCTCGGCATCCTCACTTACAATAAAGGACAAATGGATCTGCATTGTACGTGAGGACGTCACGTGTGAGACGGAGCACCAAAGAGAAGAGGTTTCGTGGCATCAGTTCCAATGAAGGAGGAGCCTACTTTGGAACTGGTGCATAGGTGGATCCTCGGCACTTACCTTTTCTCTCTAATGTCACAGCCTGTGGGTGGGTCCTCGGCATCCTCACTTACAATGAAGGACTGATGGTCCTGCATTGTACGTGATGACGTCACAAGTGTGACAAAGCACTAAAGAGAAGAAGCTGAGGGGTACCAGATTCATGGAAGGAGAAGCTTACTGAAGCAAGGGATAAAGTAAGCAAAGGTGTTTGTTACAGGTACCCTAGGCAAAAATAAACATTTAACCCTCGTGGTGGGGCTCATATACACCTAGGGTCTGGTAAACAGCACTTTTAATTACTTTACCTGTAATTCACCCCGGCACACGGCCCTCACCTTTTCTCTCTGATGCTCTAGCCTGTGGGTGGGTCCTCAGAATCTTCATTTACAATGAGGGACTGATGGTCCTGCATTGTAAGTGATGATGTCACAGGTGTGATTGCTGGCTGGTACACCAAAGAGGTTGAGGGGGAAGGGTTAGATAGAAGGAGAAGCCTGCCGGAGCAAGAGGTGAGGCAGGTAAATGTGTGTGTGTCACAGATATCCTAACAAAAGATGAACATTTAAAGTGGTTCTAAACCTTCCATGTACCCAGAGAAGTGACTGGCCTCATGTGATACACGGAGATGTAAGCTTTAATATCACTTTAAGGGGTTTAAAACAACTTTACCTCTTTGAGTGCAGAGGAGCCCCACTACAATTGTATGTTCTCCTTTCTCTGGAGTTCAGCTTTAAAAATAAAAAGTGCTTAAAAAAATAATAACTTTCCACTTCTGAATACTCAGCAATGACATTATAAGCGTATAAAAAAAAGCAATTTCTGCTGTTTCCTCAGTTAGTCTCCAGCACCGGTCGTGTCTCACAACGTGACAGAGAGGAGACACACAAATTGTCATTTTTGTATTTCGGGGTCAATGATAAGGAATTAGCTCTGCCGGGAGAGAACGGTAGAAGCAATCTTAGGCGGGGTATCATACGGTAAATAAATCTGCTTCTTTTACATTACTGGTATTATACACATGTCAAGACGTTATCCAAGATCTCCGGGGCTCAAGGCAAATTCTCATTGACTGGCACATGATTAAAATTCTGCGAGTGCCATTGTGACCTCAAAACAAGCAGATTATCATTCATGCTCCACTAACTTAATATCTCTCTAACCAAATATTCTATTAGCTATCCATTTCATTATTCACATCAGCAGAACATTACACACTGCGATACAGACGTCTCTTCAGAGGGCTACGTCTCCGATAATGAAGGTTTTCTCAACGAGATGACTATATTGCTGCATTTATTACGCCGTTTTTCTTGCCGAATTTCCCTCTTTGGAGGCAACATGCCCAACCGTATAATCATATAGACAATATGCTATGACATCCATCTAAATGAGAGCGCCGTGTCCAAATGGCACCCTGAATAACGGCAGTAAATAAGCTCAGATGTTCGCTTCAAAGTTCTTCTTTGTAACACATACGGAAGGACATCAGCCATATGGGCACTTTGTGGTTCCAAATTTTCATTTTTAGGTTATTAGACGTCTTAGTAAACACCTCTGCTTCTGCGCTGTAATCCAACGCTTCTTCAAAGCCTGCCCAAGGTCACAGATGTCTATTAGCCCAAAGTCCTAGGCCCAAACCTCAAGACGTAGACCAGGGTTCCATAACCTAGGGTTCCTCCAAAGGTTGATAAGCGTTCTTTGAGCAATTTCTGCCTCTCAGATAAGTTCCCACTGACACCATTGATATTTATAGCTTTCTGTAAGGGGGTAATTCTTCCCAATGACCACAAGTATAAAGAACATTCTTCCTCAACCAGGGTACCTAGAGTTCCTCCAGAGGTTGCTAGGGGTTTCCATGAGCAATGAGCAATTTCTGCTTCTCAGATAAGTTCCCACTGACACCATTCATGTTTTTAGCCATCTGTAATGGGGGAATTCTTCCCAATGACCACAAGTTTAAGGAGCATTCTTCCTCAACCAGGGTTCCATGGAATCGTAGGGTTCCTCCAGGAGTTTCTAGGGGTTCCTTGAGCAATGGGCAATTTCTGCCTCTCAGATAGGTTCCCACTGACATTGTTGATCTTCTGTAAGTGGGTAATTCTTCGTAATGGCCACAAGTGTAAGGAGCATTCTTCCTCAACCAGGGTTCCATGGAATCCTAGAGTTCCTCCAGAGGTTGCTAGGGGTTTCCATGAGCAATGAGCAATTTCTGCTTCTCAGATAAGTTCCCACTGACACATTCATCTTTCTAGCCATCTGTAAGGGGGGAATTCTTCCCAATGACCACAAGTTTAAGGAGCATTCTTCTTCAACCAAGGTTCCATGGAATCCTAGGGTTCCTCGAGCAATGTTTGCCTCTCAGATACATTCCCACTAACACCATTGATCTTCTTTGCTATCTGGAAGGGGGTAATTCTTCCCAATGACCACAAGTGTAAAGAACATTCTTCCTCGACCACGGTTCCATGAAATCCTAGGTTTCCTCCAGAGGTTGCTAGGGATTCCTTAGAGCAATGAGCAATTTCTGCCTCTTAGAAAAGTTCCTATTGAAACCATTCATCTTTTTGGCTATCTGTAATGTAGGGGGGATTCTTCCCAGTGACCACAAGTGTAAGCACCATTCTTCCTCAACCAGGGTTCCTCCAGAGTTTGCTAGGGGTTCCTTGAGCAATTTCTGCCTCTCGGGTAAGTTTCCATTGACACCACTGATCTTCTTCACTATCTGTAAGGGGGGAATTCTTCCCAATGACCACAAGTGTAAGGAAAATTCTTCCCACTGACCACCACACTAATGTATCACGAGTTGTAGATATAGTCATTTTTAGCAGGGGTTCCCTGAGATTGAAAAGCTTTTTCAAGGGTTCCTCTCTGTTGAAAAGGTTGAGAAAGGCTTACGTAGACAATCCTGGCTCTCCAAAGATGGCCTTGAATGTTTCTGAGTGTAACAGGTCAAAGAGAGCGCCAAATGAAAAGTTCTTAGGAGTCCAACGTTTTTATTGTTCAACTGGTTACAACAAGCAGGACAGACAGCCAACATGTTTCGGGGGGCCACACAGTCACCTTTGATCAGGGCTAAGTGACTGACAGAATGGACTCAAAATACTCCTCTAGACAGGGGATGCCAAACAACAGTCAGTGCTGGTGTTCGCAGTAGAAGTGGCAACGGCTGCCATTGCACCCAGCCCTAAAGATAGGGAACGTGTGGCCTCCCCGAAATGCATTGGATGTCTTCTGCTCCACTTGTTGTAACCAGTTGAACAATAAAGACTTCTGAGAGTACCAAATGAAAAAGCCTTAGCAGTCCAAAGCTGGGAGAGCGTTCTCAGCACAGAAATCTCTGCCGCCCATGGACGCACATGTGCCACGTGTGGGTGATAATGCCCGTCCTCTTTGCCACTCCACATGCGTTGCATGAGGTTTATGACAGAAGAATAATATTAATAGCATAGCTGTGTTTACCTTTTGCTTTGACTGGCTGCGTCTTCTTCTGGTTGGGTGAGAAGGAATCGGAGGAGCCCAAAGCCGCAGGAGAACTCCTGTCTGGTTCCATCCTTCTTCCTGGATACAGCGACCACTTCAGCCACAAGGACATTATTGGGATCATTTGAGGGTGTGTGGAAGTAAATGGTCTGGAGACAAAGAGAAGACAGAATACAATGCTTTATAAACTGAAATGCAGATACAAATAAGTTTGGAAAGCTCTGACTTACTGCATATGTTATTTATGTGCAATTTAAAGGGGGGCTCCAACATGAAAGACTGCCTATTCTGAAAACATTGCAACATTGTTACTATTCAAGGATTAACGTGTTAGGAAAGGCGAACTATAACTATTGCTAAAAACATTCTCTCTCCCCTTCTACTTATTCTGCATACTTAAGACAAGTTTTCCTGACACCAAGAAAACAAAGGTGACAGGGGAGGGAGCTCCAGCACACAGCCTGTGATTGACAGTCTCAGCTCTGTCCCTGTGTGCTGTGTGAAGAGGGATGTGTCTCTTCCCTCCAAACAGCTCTGGATTGAGACAAGTAAACACTATAGAGGGAATTGCTTTGTTCATATTTCATGTCTGAGGTTTACAACCACTTTAAAATTTGCGTTCTTTGCTAGAAAGTACTGTAAACCCTCCAAAAGAATATATTTTCTGAAAACAGAGAACGTGGAGAATAAAATGGCGGTAGTTTCAATCTTCATGTTGTACAATATTTGCGTAGCTATTCATCAAATGCATATTTTCAGTAAAAAAAATGAGATAGAATGTTTATTTTATGATAATATAAAATAATATTATACCCATTTATTTTGTAAAATAAGAAAGACTGGGTTGCATCGAGTAAATAGATACCAAACGCATCAAGCCTTAAAATTACGCACGTTCATAAAATCGCAAAGAAAACTATGGTACCCCAAATTCTCTATAGGCAACACTTCAAATGGTTATCAATTTTGAGATAATTAATAATGATGGCCATACAATTATTGCCCTCACTATGATATTCACGACGGTACGGTGTGCCGCAGTTGATGTTTACATACACGTGTTCACCTTACGCTGCCCTTTTTATATGGGGTGTGTGACACGGGTGCTTTAAATTTCGTTTTAATTATTTTTATTTATATAATTTTTTTAACACTTTTTTTCATTTTTATATATATTTGTTTACTTTATTGCTATGACAAGAGGGCTAACAAGCGATGTGATAGCACGGGCATGTGAGAGGTTCTCTTTTATAGAGACATCAGGGGTCTATTAGATGCAGCTATTCAAGTACCATTTGCAGGAATGACAGCTGTGACCTCGAAAGTGACGCAATACACATCACTTCCGGGGTCATTAGTCGCAGGAGGGATCGGGGAACATCTGTCCCTCCTGCTCTCACTCTACAAGCAGTTTCCTGCAGTAGCGGACTTTCCAGGGGAAAGGGAAAGCCTGGGAACCACCATAGGTACCGCTGGCAGGGAAAGGGGGAGGGCAACTTTGCCAGTCCTATAAAAGTGATCAGGTGGCTTTAGAGCTGCCCTGATCACTTCTATCGGAAAGCCCTTAGCAGGCCAGCTGCGGCAGCAGTGAGTTTGATTTAACCACTTGTCCACCATGCCGTTTATAAACTTACCTTAGTAGACAAGTGGTAATGTACCATGGTAATCGGTTATGTTTGTATAAAATAAAATGGACCTTCTAAAAGGGTGACACTCTTATTTTTCCATTGGTTCACCTAATTATAGATAATGTTTTTAGCCCATGGAAGTCCAGAAGTCGTGAGTTTTTGAATTTGTGTATATGTTCCCCAACATTTCTCAGGACCCAGGACTGGCTGTCCCGCCGAATCTAACAGCCCAAGAGACATCCCCATATATTCAGCAAAGAGACATCCCAATCCAGCAAAGAAACACCCCCATATAGCAAAGAGACTGCCTAATCCAGCAAAGAGATATCCCCATCCAGCAAAGAGACATCCCAAGTAAGCAAAGAGGTGGCCAACTCCAACCTAGACATCCCCATCCAGCAAAGAGACATCCCAATCTAGCAAAGAGGCATCCCGATATAGCAAAGAGACATCCTCACATGGCAAAAAAACAGCCCAATCCAGCAAAGAAACAGCCCAATCCAGCAGAGACATCCCAATTCAGCAAAGAGACATCCCCATATAGCAAAGAGAAATCCCCAACCAGCAAAGAGACATCCCCATATATTCAAACAGACATTCCAAATTAGCAAAAAGACAGCCAATCCAGCAGACGCATCCCCAAAAATTCAGCAAAGAAACATCCCAATCCAGCAAAAAGACATCCCCATATAGAAACAGCCTAATCTAGGAGATACATGCCCATCCAGCAAAGAAACAGCCCAATCCAACAAAGAGACAGTCACAGTACAGGCCCTTATCTAGCAACATTTTCAATCAATTTACCAAAAATGTGATGTCTAACAACTTGTCACCAGTCCACAGTGAGTCAGTCAGACAGGCTAATCGCAGCATAGATCCTCCACACAGCCGTGCGACTGGCCCCAACCATTATCCGGTCGACAAGGAGAGACGGAGTGCAGATGATATCACTCCACCTTCCCCTCTCTCAGGTTGCAGCAGGAACTAAGTGAACTGCATCGGCTCACTCCACGGCCACCCTGCTAAAGCAATAGTATACAGAGAGTGCTTCTCCCTCGCTGTGTCCGGCGGAGGTGCCGGAACACCGCTCCGGCACATTCTACCAGAAAAAGAGCCCTGGCTGTTACTATACAGTAGGTTAACAACTCGTTGGTTTGGGGGTCTGGGTCCCACAGTATGCCCCAAGCCCCCTACATGTGTATAGCCTCCCCCCCCCCGTCCCCCCACAAAGGTGGCCCTGATAACCTGTGAAAAACTTTGGAAGGAAATTCATATACAGAAAATAAGTGACTTCACTGGAAATCTCTGAACACCGGGAGAAGGAGATCAGAAGCAGAACATTTTTTAGATGGCGCTGGCGTAGACCTGAAAATGTGACGGCGCAGATGATTAAAATGATAGATTGGCCTCTCCAGCATTACGCATTCATTTAGAAGAAGAAAAAAAACATGAGTACATAATACAAATAAGTCCTGACATTTAGAAATATGGGACAAATGACAGGCTAGCAGCCGCATTAATCCCTTCTCATTTCAAAACCATCTCAGCAGACTATTCCTCCCAGCAAGTCACTGCCGAGCTAAACAATGGCCAATGCGGGACGTATGGGAGACGTATGAGCCAAAGACAATTTTTAAAGAGAAACTGTTAATCTGTAGCATATATGTTGCTGCTAGTCCACCGTTATTCTTTTTCTCTATTGATGAAGGTTTTAGTGTATTTTTGAAGTGTGATGGTAAACCTAACTAGGATTTACACACAAAAACTTGCCCCCGATATACTGCATCACCCTACAGGCATACAATAAAATTAAAGCTTGGCCTCCAGCCTTTCCTTCAGTCAGATAGCGCCCACCTCATTTCCTGGTTGGAGGACATCCAGCATCATCTGGCCCATGGTTGCTCAACCCCTGGACCTCCAGCTGTTGCGGAACTACAAGTCCCATCATGCCTCTGGCTTTGGGAGTCATGCTCGTAACTGTTCAGCCTTGAAATGCCTCATGGGACTTGTAGTTCCCAGTCCTGTCCTCTCCAGCCTGTCCCTGGCCTGCCCATTCCTATCATTGGATTTCCAGATACAGAGCAGGAGACTGAATTCATCTGGCTTCCCCCTACTAATAAATGCAAGTTTCAACTAATTGCTTGGATTGATCTACAGAAATTTGGAGCGACAGAACACAACCTTCCGGAAGAGTGTGGAGCAAGCTAAGCGTTTACTAGTCACATTAAGGACTTAGCCCCGAAGAGCTGCTGGATTAATATTTCCTTGGATATGGTGACGGAGGATATGCTGAACGGTTGACTGGTCCAGACGTCTTTATTTGGTATAGCGGGTGCAAGTACATGTTACTGGCAGAGCTACCAAGGGAGACCATCCACGAATAACCATACATGCCTACCACCCCTGCAGGGGTATGAGGAGCTGGTGAGTGGGGACCCATATGGGTGGTAGGCATGTATGGTTATACGTGGATGGTCTCCCTTGGTAGCTCTGCCAGTACAAAAGTCACCTGATTTGATCGAGCACAAGAGTCACTACATCTTTTGAACACTTTTGCCATTTTAGAGCTTCACCAGTTTCCTTTTTCAGCACCATTTTTCTGGGACATTTTTTATACATATATATTTTTTATCTTTGGGATATTTGGACTTGTTTTTTGGGATGTTTTTATTTGGACTTGCTTTTGATGCACATACTTTGATATATTATTAGTGTATCTTTCTGATGCATACCGAGTATTATTCATGATTTTTGCTTCACTTTATCACAGATCTATTTTCTTTCTCAGTATTCACGTATATTTGGTTTTTGGTACATTATTCAATATACATTTTTTTAAATTTTATTTTATTTCTTGACACTTACCGTATATACTCGAGTATAAGTCGTTCCGAGTATACGTCGAGACCCTAATTTACCACAAATAAATGGGAAAAACTTATTGACCCGAGTATACGCCTAGGGTGAGAAATGCACAGCTACTGTAAGTGGAAAAGAGGGTCAACAATGCCCATTTGCAGCCTCACTGTGCCAATTTGCATACCTCACTGTGCCCATTTGCAGCCATAGGTCCCCCAAACTTCAAACTCGGTAGTCGAGGGTTCCTAGATGCCCCCTAGCTGCAGCCAAAATTTGGGGTCTCTGAACCCAAAGGGTCCCAAAATGACATTGCTGCAGATGGACACAGTTGACTGAATTTGGGGCCCCATATCTTGGGGCCACTTAGTGCTAAGAACCCCAAATTTGGTGTGAAAACCCTAGCACCATAAAATATCTAAAGCTGGGGTTTCTAGCACCAAGTGGCCTCGAGATACAGGGCCCCAAAAATCGGATCAGAAAATGTCAAGCACTTTTCTGTAGCAGAGAATGACATTTACCAAACCGGATTTAGGGCCCCGTATCTCGGGGCCACTTGGTGCTAGGAACTCCATCTTTGGATATGTTGTGGAACCAGTTCCACTGGGTTTGCACACCAAATTTGGGGTTCCTAGCTCCAAGTGGCCCTGAGATACGGGGCCCCAAAATCGGTTCAGAAAATGTCAAGCACTTCTGCAGCAGAGAATGACATTTTCCGAACCGATTTTGGGGCCCCGTATCTCGGGGCCACTAATGCCTCGTTTCCACCGAGCGGATCGGTTCGGGTCGGATCAGTTTGGACGGCCTAGAATGGTCCGGCCTATTCAGGCGAGCGTTTCCACTGCAAGTGGGACCGACAGGGGCCATACGTGGGTTTAGAAAAAATGCCGTCATGGCGTCACACGTCCACCAATCAGTGTAAAGTATCGTAGCTCCGCCCTAACCGAACCGTTCCATTTTCTATGGCCCCACATCTGAAGCAGGACCCTGAATGGAACAGTTTGGTTCGGTTGTATGGCACGCTTTCATAATGGAAACACCCAAAATAGCGTACCGTACCGAACCGAACCGAACCGATCCGCTCGGTGGAAACGAGGCATTAGTGCTAGGAACTCCATCTTTGGATATGTTGTGGTACCAGTTCCACTGGGTTTGCACACCAAATGGGTTCCTAGCACCAAGTGGCCCTGAGATACGGGGCCCCAAAGTCGGTTCGGAAAATGAAATTTCTTGCTGCAGAAAAGTGCTTGACTCGAGTATAAGTCGATGGGGGCACTTTCAGGACAAAAAAATGTGCTGAAAAACTCGACTTATACTCGAGTATATACGGTATTTACACAGTACTAACTGTCTTATTTTATGGAGCTACACATTATAGGTGGCTATTAGTAGTGGGTTATCACTTTTTGTTTATGTTAGCATTGTAATGTGTGCTGTGTACACATTCCTGGATAATATAGAGAGTTTATCCCCCCCCAGCATAGGGAGCACCAGACACCCCAATATATACACATCATTCATTGGATTTCAGTTCCTTCAATCATGGAGACTCGGCATCACACGTGGGCGCTACCTAGGATGGTCTGTATGTAAATATAGACTGCCTAGGAACACCCACTAGGAATGCCGTCCTATGCACAGATGTACAGATCAGTGGCTTTATATAGAAAAGGCTTTAAAATCTTATTAGTGCCTTTTTTGCTGCTTCTCCCTAGGTCACGTGATCGCTGTTTTTACTATCACTGCAAGAAGTAAAGGATCAGCAGGTAGGTTCTTTGAGAGTAGGCACCACTAAATGGTGGACCCTGGTCCAGATCAAGTGGCTCACCCAATCCGGACCACCAAAGTTGTGCCACTTAGGTCTTTGGTCTCTCTCGTCCTATAGATCCCCCTGCCGGTTCTTTGATTCAGCCACCGCTGTCATCCTCACGGAGGGTGGGAGATATGGCAGTTCTGGATGGAGGGTGGGAGCTGGAAACTTTTTAAGTTAACAAGCAGGTGATTGGTTGCTAGGATTCTGGGAGGTCCTTGCAATCAATCACCTGTTTGTTAACATAAATATCTGGGCAGCTCTCATCCTACGTCCAGACCTGCTGTGCCTCCCACCCTCCACTCTGTGTAAGGTAGGATTGTAAAGGGGGTAGGACACTGCTACGAAAAGGGGGCTGAGGATACTACTGTGAAAGTGGGAAACTGATGTGAAGTTGAGACTGCGATGTAAAGGTGAGAGGAGATTTTATTGTGAAGGGGCTGTGATGTATGGGAGGAGAATGTGATGTGAAAGGGAGGGAACAGCAATGTGAAGGGAGGATCTTAATGTGAAGGGGAGGGAACCGTGTCATAAGGGGGGGGTGCACTGTGATGTAAAGGGGGGCTGTGATGTAAAGGGGTGGGGGTGTTATAATGTAAAGGATCTTAATGTGAAGGGAAGGGCAGTGTAATGTAAAGGGGGGTACACTGTGATGTAAAGGGAGGTTATAATGTAAAGGGGGGATCTTAATGTGAAGAAAAGGATAGCATGGTGTAAAGGGGGGGCACAGTGATGTAGAGAGGGGGCTGTGGTACTGTGATGAAAAGGGGGGGAGGAGATGTAAAAGGGGAGGGACTCTGATGTAAAGGGGGGGATTGTGATGTAAAGGGAGGGGCTATAATGTAAACGGAGGATCTTGATGTAAAGGGAAGGGCCGTGTGATGTAAGGGGGGGGGGGGCACTGTGATGTAAACAGGGGGCTGTGATGTAAAGGGGGGGCTGCAATGTAAAAGGGGAGGGACTCTGATGTAAGGGGGGCTGTGATGGAAAGGGAGGATCTTGATGTGAAGGAGAGGACAATGTGATGTAAAGGGGGGGGGTACACTGTGATGTAAAGGGGGTGGACTGTGGGACAATGATGTCAATTGGGAGATTATGATGTAAAAGGGAGGGCTGTGAAGTAAAGGGAGGATCTTGATGTGAAGAAAAGGAAAGTGTGGTGGTGGGGGGGGGGGAGTGATGTAAAGAGGGGGCTGTGGGACTGTGATGTAAAGGGGGGTTGTGATGTAAAAGGGGGGAGACTCTAACTTAAAGAGGGGGATTGTGATGTAAAGGGAGGGGCTATAATGTAAAGGGAGGATCTTGATGTGAAGGGAAGGGCAGTGTGATTTAAGAGGAGGGAGCACAGTGATGTAAAGATGGGGGTGTGGGACTGTGTTGTAAAGGGGGGCTGTGATGAAAAAGAGGAGGGACTCGGATGCAAGGGGGGGCTGTGATGTAAGGGGAATATCTTGATGTGAAGAGAAGGGCAGTGTGATGTAAAGGGGGGGCACTGTGATGTAAAGAGGGGGATGTGGGACTGATATAAAGGGGGGCTGTGATGTAAAGGGGAGGGACTCTGATGTAAGGGGGGGCTGTGATGTAAAGGGAGAATCTTGATGTGAATCGAAGGCAGTGTGATGTAAAAAAGGGGGGCACTGTGATGTAAAGGGGGGGCTGTGATGTGCAGGGGGGAATCTTGATGTGAAGGGAAGGGAAATCTGATGAAAAGGGGGGATACACTGTGATGTAAAGGGGGGCTGTGGGTATATGATGTCAAGTGGGGGACATTTTACGCCAGTCTTTGGCGGCAGGTGGAGCGGGAGGGGGGTTTTGCGACCCAATATTATTCAACATAGAGGATTATAACAAAGAGATCAGACCCTGAGTTGTAGGACAGGTTCGACATCTGGTCTTGAAGGTGGTGGACAGTAATGGGTGCTCATGATGTTTGGTCAAGGACTCCATAAAGTGGCGAATTTGAATATAACGAAAACGTTCTGATTCGGGATTGAGAGTCGTGTAGGTATTGGAACGAAGAGATTTCCCTAGCAATAAGCAACGAACAGACCATGGTAAGGCCCTAATGCCGCGTACACACGGTCGGACTTTTCGTCTACAAAAGTCCAACGGACGCTGACGGACTAAAGCTGGCTGGTAATCCGATCGTGTGTGGGCTTCTCCGGACTTTCAACTGACTTTTTTAGCCTCAAATCCGACGTACTTTAGATTTGAAACATGCTTCAAATCTTTACTTCGTAACTACGACGGACCCCGAAATCCGCTCGTCTGTGTGCTAGTCCGACGGACAAAAAGCCACGCTAGGGCACCTATTGGCTACTGGCTATGAACTTCCTTATTTTAGTCCGGTGTACGTCATCACGTAAGAATTCGATGGACTTTTGTGTGATCGTGTGTAGGCAAGTCTGTTCGTTAGAAAGTCCGCCGCAAGTCCGTCGAAAGTCCGCCGAAAGTCTGCCGGAAGTCTGTCGGACAGGCTGTCTGACTTTTGTAGACGAAAAGTCCGACCGTGTGTACGCGGCATTAGGCTTCCACCATTGAAAGTTTCAGGGATTCTCCAACCCTCCTTTCTCCTTCCTTTTCTTCCCTTTTTTCTCTTTTTCCTACTTATTAAACCCTTTGGTAGTTTGGGGAATGACGTAGGGCCGGTCATCCGCCATTGGTCCCACTCCCCGTTTGCGGGATGTGTATTCAATGACCATCAGCTACCAGGATCCATTCATGGCTGAGATAAGCCCTCGTCTTAGATGAGAGTGCCTCCGGTCATGGAGTTCCTTCTCAGAGGATGTATCTTCTGTTCTTCAGAATTATAGTCATAGCTCAAAATAGCATTATACCAGTCCCTTAACGACCAATGCTGTATGCCAATAATGTTATCATGTCCGGTACTTCTTTATACTGTTTTGTATGGTTTTATATCTGTGTGGTTTAAAATCTTAATAAAAACGATTGGAAAAGAAACAATTGCGGGCGATGTGCAGGAGGGATCCAAGGTATGGAGGAAAGAGGAATCAAATCAGTATCCAAAATATCAATGAGGGTTTAGACCAAACTTTACAGAAAAGTTTAGAAATACTTTAATGACCCTTGGGTATACCAGATATAGAGTCAAATCTAAAACTGTATAAATAATCTTTGGAGGTCTGAGCATGTACAATTCCCATGTGTGCAAACAGCCGCGTTCCCGAAATATGACCAGCCTGGTTCCACATCCGCCCGAAAACCAGTGACATTCAAAGCTGATATTCCCTTATCTTCATATGACAGTTACCCTCCATGACGGGATAAACAGATTCCTAAATCACTGAAGAAGATGCTCATATGGAGCGCCCTCGTTTGGGGGCCGCACACGCACCATTTAGCACTCGTAGACCGTTTCTCATTTGTCATCGGAACCAGCAATATGGAAATTATGCACAGAGCAGAGGACATGCTGCGCAAATCCTGCAGACATTTCAGATCTTTTCTCAGGAAGGTCATAAAAACAGGCTTGATGTCTTTTTTTTTTTCTAATGTGCGTTCATAAAGAAATAAAGCATCATCAAGCACAAAGCTTCTGTTAGGAGTTGGAGTACAGTCTGCGGAAGATTGAAATTCCAACTCAGCTGTGTTCCTATTGGTGGGAGACTACAGCCTATGTTATGAGTCCACAGTAGGGGTTTTATTGTAACATTTGCCTTTAAGTAATATTTGATAAGTTTTACATATTTTGATTATTATATTTCATGTATGTGTAAAGGCTCCCTCTAGTGGTCAGCTGCATAATAAGATGTGTTAAAGTGGCACTGTATGGATCTGCAGCCATCTGGACACTTACTGTACACTCACCGGCCACTTTATTAGGTGCACCTTGTTAGTAGCGGGTTGGACCCCCTTTATTAGGTACACCTTGCAAGTAGTAGGTTGGACCCACTTTATTAGGTCCCCCTTGCTAGAAGCGGGTTGGACCCCCTTTATTAGGTACACCTTGCTAGTAGCGGGTTGGACCCCCTTTATTAGGTACACCTTGCTAGTAGCGGGTTGGACCCCCTTTATTAGGTTCACCTTGTTAGTAGCAGGTTGGACCACCTTTTGCCTTCATTCTTGGTGGAATAGATACAACAAGGTGTTGGAAATGTTCCTGAGATTTTGCTCCATAGTGACCTGATAACATCACAACGTTGTTGCAGATTTGTCGGCTGCACATCCATGATGCCAATCTCCTGTTCCACCACATCCCAAAGGTGCTCTATTGGATGAGATGTGGTGAGTGTGGAGGACATTGGAGTACAGGGACCTCATTGTCCAGTGGTGAGATGATTGGAGCTTTGTGACATGGTGCATTATCCTGCTGGAAGGAGCCATCAGAAGATGGGGACACTGTAGTCATAAAGGGATGGACATGGTCAGCAACAATACTCAGGTAGGCCGTGGTGATTAAACCAATTGGTACTAAGGGGCCAAAGTGTGCCAAGAAAATATCCCCCTCACACCATTACACCACCAGCACCAGCCTGAACCGGTGATATCCCATCCCCCACACTATTACACCCCCACCACCAGCCTGAACCGGTGATATCCCATCCCCCACACAATTACACCCCCACCACCAGCCTGAACCGGTGATACCCCATCCCCCACACCATTACACCTCCACCACCAGCCTGAACCGGTGATACCCCATCCCCCACACCATTACACCCCCACCACCAGCCTGAACCTGTGATACCCCATCCCCCACACCATTACACCCCCACCACCAGCCTGAACCGGTGAAACCCCATCCCCCACACCATTACACCCCCACCACCAGCCTGAACCGGTGATATCCCATCCCCCACACCATTACACCCCCACCACCAGCCTGAACCGGTGATACTCCATCCCCCACACCGTTACACCCCCACCACCAGCCTGAACCAGTGATATCCCATCCCCCACACCATTACACCCCCACCACCAGCCTGAACCGGTGATATCCCATCCCCCACACCATTACACCCCCACCACCAGCCTGAACCGGTGATATCCCATCCCCCACACCATTACACCCCCACCACCAGCCTGAACCGGTGATACCCCATCCACCACACCATTACACCCCCACCACCAGCCTGAACCGGTGATACCCCATCCCCCACACCGTTACACCCCCACCACCAGCCTGAACCGGTGATACCCCATCCCTCACACCGTTACACCCCCACCACCAGCCTGAACCGGTGATACCCCATCCCCCACACCATTACACCCCCACCACCAGCCTGAACCGGTGATACCCCATCCCCCACACTATTACACCCCCACCACCAGCCTGAACCGGTGATACCCCATCCCCCACACCATTACACCCCCACCACCAGCCTGAACCGGTGATACCCCATCCCCCACACCATTACACCCCCACCACCAGCCTGAACCGGTGATACCCCATCCACCACACCATTACACCCCCACCACCAGCCTGAACCGGTGATATCTCATCCCCCACACCATTACACCCCCACCACCAGCCTGAACCGGTGATATCCCATCCCCCACACCATTACACCCCCACCACCAACCTGAACCGGTGATATCCCATCCCCCACACCATTACACCCCCACCACCAGCCTGAACCGGTGATGCCCCATCCCCCACACCATTACACCCCCACCACCAGCCTGAACCGGTGATACCCCATCCCCCACACCATTACACCCCCACCACCAGCCTGAACCGGTGATACCCCATCCCCCACACCATTACACCCCCACCACCAGCCTGAACTGGTGATACCCCATCCCCCACACCATTACACCCCCACCACCAGCCTGAACCGGTGATATCCCATCCCCCACACTATTACACCCCCACCACCAGCCTGAACCGGTGATATCCCATCCCCCACACTATTACACCCCCACCACCAGCCTAAACCGGTGATATCCCATCCCCCACACCATTACACCCCCACCACCAGCCTGAACCGGTGATATCCCATCCCCCACACCATTACACCCCCACCACCAGCCTGAACCGGTGATACCCCATCCCCCACACCATTACACCCCCCCACCACCAGCCTGAACCGGTGATACCCCATCCCCCACACCATTACACCCCCACCACCAGCCTGAACCGGTGATACAAGGCAGGATGGATCCATGCGCCAAATTCTGACCCCACCATCTGAATGTCGGAGCTGAAATCCAGACTCATCTGACCAGGCAACGTTTTTCCAATCTTCTATTGTCCAATGTTGGTGATCCTGTGCCAATTGTAGCCTCAGTTTCCTGTTCTTAGCTGACAGGAGTAGCACCCGGTGTGGTCTTCTGCTGCTGTAGCCCATCTGCTTCAATGTTCAATGTGTTGTGCGTTCAGAGATGGTATTCTGCATACCTTGGATGTAACGAGAGGTTATTTGAGTTACTGTTGTCTTTCTATCATCTGGAACCAGTCTGCCTATTCTCCTCTGACCTCAACAAGGCATTTTCCTCCACACAACTGCCGCTCACTGGATATTTTCTCTTTTCCCCACCATTCTCTGTAATCCCGAGAGATGGTTGTGTGTGAAAATCCCAGAAATACTCAGATCGGCCCGTCTGCCACCAACAACCATCCCACGTTCAAAGTCACTTCAACCCCCTTTCTTCCCCATTCTGATGCTCGGTTTGAACTTCAGCAAGTCGTCTTCACCACGTCTAGATGCCTAAATGCAATGAGTTGCTGCCGTGTGATTGGCTGATTAGCAATTTGTGTTACCAAGAAATGGAACAGGTGTACCTAATAAAGTGTCCGGTGAGTGTATATTGGTCCAAGCTGGACCAATGTACTGCAACTATGCAAAATATACATACCTGGAATTCAGATGTTAAATTTCAAGTAGCTCCTCCTCATTCAACCTCTGAGCCCCCTCCCCCCTCTATAACTGATCCCCCCCTCCCCCCTCTATAACCCCTAGCACTGCTTTCAAACTGGGAGAGGACAAGACAGCCATGTAATTCTGATACTGCATTTCCCAGTGCTGTGAATCTAATAAATGGAGCTTCCTGATTGGAGGAAACAGCACAGAGATGACCTCATCGGCGATCTGCTGCTCCATTACCCAATCAACCTGTAATGCTTTGCTTGCAGTGGATGGTTATGCCAGTCTATAGTGTGTCTGGGTTAGAAAACGGGCTGAACAGATTGGCGCATTGCTTGGCGGTTGGCAGACATACTCCGGCTGTATTTAGCGGTCTACGCTGACACTTTAACGCTGTGGAAGAAATACTATATGTTTGATACTAATTGAGTTGAATGGAGACATGGTGCTCACAGCTGACTCCGAGGAGTATCTTGACGGTGCCGGCTGCTTCCTTTCATGTTCTACTTTCATGTTTAAATTTTTAATGTATCCTAAAACCACAAGAACAAAGTGGAGACAGGTATATGAATAATAAGTCATTACCGGCAGACGGCGTGACATCCACACTGCTGGCTGATGTGTGATTCGCTCTGCGCCTTCAATGTACAGAACAAATTCAAGATCAGAAATCCAATGCAATGAGTGGTGGGAGCCAAAGAACTAACAGCTGCTGGGCATAGGGCCAGCAAGAGGTTCATGACAGCCAATCAGCAACTAGTGCAGAGTTCAGGATTATACTACATACAAAGTTCAGGATTACACTACATACAGAGCGCAGGGTTCAGGAGTGTGTTATGTACAGCATGCAGAGTTCAGATTACGCTACATACAGAGTGCAGGGTTCAGGAGTGTGTTATGTACAGCGTGCAGAGTTCAGATTACGCTACATACAGAGTGCAGGGTTCAGGAGTGTGTTATCTACAGCGTGCAGAGTTCAGATTACACTACATACAGAGTGCAGGGTTCAGGAGTGTGTTATGTACAGCGTGCAGAGTTCAGATTACGCTACATACATAGTGCAGGGTTCAGGAGTGTGTTATGTACAGCGTGCAGAGTGCAGAACTATACTACATACAAAGTTCAGGATTACACTACATACAGAGTGCAGGGTTCAGGAGTGTGTTATGTACAGAGTGCAGATTATGCTACATACAGAATGCAGTGTTCAGGAGTGTGTACACTACATACAGAGTTCAGGATTACTCTACATACAGAGTGCAGGGTACAGGCGTGTGTTACCCTGTTTCCCCGAAAATAAGACCTAGCGTGATTGTCAGTGATGGCTGCAATATAAGTCCTACCCCCCAAATAAGCCCTACCCTGTTTCCCCGAAAATAAGCCCTACCCTGAAAATAAGACCTACAAAGACTTTAACTAGGGCTTATTTGGGGGGTAGGGCTTATATTGCAGCCATCACCGACATTCAAGCTAGGTCTTATTCTCGGGGAAACAGGGTAGTAATGGTGACGATCTGCTACATACAGAGTTCAGGAGTGTGTTATGTACAGCGTGCAGAGTTCAGATTACGCTACATATAATGCTCAGGATTACGCTGCATACAGAGTGCAGAGTTCAAGATTACGCTATATACAGAGTGCTGGGTTCACGAGTGTGTTATGTACAGCGTGCAGAGTTTGGATTACGCTACATACAAAGCTCAGGATTACGCTACATACAGAGTGCAGAGTTCAAGATTACGCTATATACAGAGTGCTGGGTTCACGAGTGTGTTATGTACAACGTGCATAGTTTGGATTACGCTACATACAAAGCTCAGGATTACACTACATACAGGGTGCAGTTCAGGAGTATGTTAAGTACAGCGTGTAGAGTTCCGATTATGCTACATACAGAGTGCAGGGTTCAGGATTACATTACATACAGAGCGCAGGGTTCAGGAGTGTGTTAAAGTACAGCCTGCAGAGTTTGGATTACACTATGTACAAATCTCAGGATTACACTGCATACAGGGTACAGCATTCAGGTTTACGCTACATAGAGAGTGCAGGGTTCAGGATTATGCTACATACAGAGTACAGGTTTAGGAGTGTGTTAAGTACAGCGTGCAGAGTTCAGATTACGCTAGGGGTTGCCACCTCATCCCTTTAAAACCGAACATGTATTAATTACACAGGTTCTGTGGCTGATTAAAGTGGTAATTAAACTCATGTGGTGCCTTATCTGTATTAAATTAGCCTCAGAAGCTGTGTAACTAATATTTGTTCGGGTTTAAAGAGATGAGGTGGCAACCCCTAGCGTAATCTGAACTCTACTCTACACTACATACAGCGCGCAGAGTTCAGGATTACGCTACATACAAAGTTCAGGATTGCGTTATGTACAGCGTGCAGAGTTTGGATTACACTACATACAAAGTTCAGGATTGCGCTACATACAGGGTGCAGGGTTCAGGGGTGTGCTACATACAGAGTGCAGGGTTCAGGAGTGTGTTATGTACAGCGTGCAGAGTTTGGATTACACTACATACAAAGTTCAGGATTGCGCTACATACAGGGTGCAGGGTTCAGGGGTGTGCTACATACAGAGTGCAGGGTTCAGGATTGCTCTACATACAGAGTGCAGGGTTCAGGAGTGTGTTAAAGTACAGCCTGCAGAGTTTGGATTACACTATGTACAAATCTCAGGATTACACTGCATACAGGGTACAGCATTCAGGTTTACGCTACATAGAGAGTGCAGGGTTCAGGATTATGCTACATACAGAGTACAGGTTTAGGAGTGTGTTAAGTACAGCGTGCAGAGTTCAGATTACGCTAGGGGTTGCCACCTCATCCCTTTAAAACCGAACATGTATTAATTACACAGGTTCTGTGGCTGATTAAAGTGGTAATTAAACTCATGTGGTGCCTTATCTGTATTAAATTAGCCTCAGAAGCTGTGTAACTAATATTTGTTCGGGTTTAAAGAGATGAGGTGGCAACCCCTAGCGTAATCTGAACTCTACTCTACACTACATACAGCGCGCAGAGTTCAGGATTACGCTACATACAAAGTTCAGGATTGCGTTATGTACAGCGTGCAGAGTTTGGATTACACTACATACAAAGTTCAGGATTGCGCTACATACAGGGTGCAGGGTTCAGGGGTGTGCTACATACAGAGTGCAGGGTTCAGGAGTGTGTTATGTACAGCGTGCAGAGTTTGGATTACACTACATACAAAGTTCAGGATTGCACTACATACAGGGTGCAGGGTTCAGGGGTGTGCTACATACAGAGTGCAGGGTTCAGGATTGCTCTACATACAGAGTGCAGGGTTCAGGAGTGTGTTATGTACAGCGTGCAGAGTTTGGATTACACTACATACAAAGTTCAGGATTGCACTACATACAGGGTGCAGGGTTCAGGGGTGTGCTACATACAGAGTGCAGGGTTCAGGATTACGCTATGTACAGAGTGCAGAGGTCAGGTGTGTGCTGTGTACAGAGTGCAGGGTGTTCAAACCCCCCCAATCCCACAAAGCTTCCTTGCATTTCTCTCTCTCCTACCTGGCCCGGCTAGACTACCTCCTTGTGTAGGCAGTGCACCTGGTAGTGAGATTGTTCTCTGTTTCTGGAGATCTTTCCCCGAGGCATGCGGGGATCTGTTAGATCAGGGAGCTGCTGAACAAAGCTGTCCCTTGTAAACACAGAAGGCTTCTATGTTTACGAGTGCCTGCAGAAGGGTGAGAAAGGAGGTGGCAGAATGAAGTTCCGCCACGTTTCGGCTGCAAAACTGGGTGCAAGGGCCTCATGACAAGGCCTGGTGGGCTGATTCGGGCGGCGGGCCTGGTGTTTGACATATGTGCCCTAGACTGTTCTTTGGAGCCAGTGGAGGAGTGCTGAAAATGCGGTGTGTGTGCACTGAGGGGGGCAAATAGGACCAAATTCGCCAGCGGGTCATACGGAGGGGCACTATGGAAATGGAAAACATGATAAAGCTGCATTAAGGTGAAGACTACACAATACGTGTTTTACACAATAATATTCCATGAAATGAGATTGGCTCTCTTATATCGTACAGCTCGTTTTTACCTTCATATCTCAAATTAAGACATTATCTGAAGGCTTCACGATCTATAGAAGAGCCGAGCATTATGCATTTGGAATGCGATTAAATTGTTTTCTCTCCGCTATGATGTCCCCGCACAGCACGACCAACTATTCTGACACCAGAATATCACATATTATTATCCTCCATAATAACGTCACGCTACAAATAGTTCTTTTCGCGCTCCTGGAATTAGGAACATTAAGAGGACAAACAAATAAGGACAGCGAAAGTTCACAGAGAACAATATGGAAGTGGAAATGTTGCCGCCATTGTCCTCCATCGTGTCGCTAACACACCGCGGTCCCTGAAACCGGCCCTGAAGAAAGTTCAGAGCGGAGTTTTCTGACTTTTTGTGACTTCTGATCCACCGACGGCGCTCAAAGCTCATTACCGATAACAATGATGGCGCCCGCAAT
>JBBDGP010003396.1:0-215157 GCA_037952835.1 Lithobates septentrionalis
CTCCCCGGTACCTCCTCACTGGCTGTGATTGGCAGCAAGGAGCCAATGGCTTTGTCTCAGCCAATGAGGAGAGCCAAGGCTCCAGTGCTGAATCGGACAAGTATTAGGAGTGCTGTGGGGGGGGGGGGGGGGGCAGAACACTTGGGCTGGGCTCACACCTGAGGTCCAGGGGCATCTCCATCGTTTTCAGGTCAGATTTCAGCCTGAAATGGACCAGAAGACGCACAGGACTGCTGTGCAATTTGTACCGGAACCGCTCTGGAGATGTGTGAACCGGCTCCATAGAGAGCCAATCACTATCTCCTGATGTGCGCATTGGATGTGGGGAAATCCGCTTCCATTGGCACCGGTGAACCCAGTTTAAAGCGGAGTTCCACCCAAAAGTGTAAACTTCTGCTTCAAGCATTCCTTGCCCCCTGACATGCCACATTTTGGCAAGCCTTTTTATTTTTTTGGATCGGGTGTGGGGGTTGTACCCTCTTTTTAGTTGGACTTCCTGTACCACTTCCTCCTTCCTTCCGGTTCTCGATCGCCTAGGCGACTCCTCCTCTTGCCCTAGGTGGCCCCTCCCTGCCAGCGATCTGGGACACAACACAGGTCCCAGAAGTTTGGCTGGCCAATAGCAGAGCGCAGCGCAACTCGTGCATGCACAGTGCGCGCCCGGCCGTGAAGCCGTAAGCCCCACAGTATCAACGGAGGCGCTGAGGAGAGATGGGGGGGGGGGGGGGGATGGGAGGCTCTGGGGGGGGGGGGGGGGGGGGAGGCTCTGGGCGGCCGCTTCGCTGGACCGTGTAAGTGTGTGTTTATTAAAAGTCAGCAGCTATGCATTTTGTAGCTGCTTACTTTTAATAAATTAAAAAATGGCGTGGAATTCCGCTTTAATGCTGGGGTCACATACACTATATTACCAAAAGTATTGGGACGCCTGCCTTTACATACACATGAACTTTAATGGCATCCCAGTCTTAGTCCATAGGGTTCAATATTGAGTTGGCCCACCCTTTGCAGCTATAACAGCTTCAACCCTTCTGGGAAGGCTGTCCACAAGGTTTAGGAGGGTGTCTATGGGAATGTTTGGCTATTCTTCCATTTGTGTGGTCAGGCGCTGATGTTGGACAAGAAGGCCTGGCTCGCAGTCTCCACTCCTAATTCATCCCAAAGGTGTACTATCTGGTTGAGGTCAGGACTCTGTGCAGACCAGTGAAGTTCCTTCACCCCCAAACAAGCACAAATGGGCTTCTGGAAGAATGGTCAAACATTCCCATAGACTCCCTTCTAAACCTTGTTGTGTGTATAAAGGCAGGGGTCCCAATACTTTTGGTAATATAGCATGTGCAAAGTGGATTTTTTTTTTTAAGTTTGTGTATAAGATGCATAAAGGGTAAAAAAAAAAATAAAACCTTCAGCCTATACAACCACCATTTAAACCATGTGGGACTAATACCAGCTGATGGAAGGATAAGACTTGGTATCAAAAATTCTAAACCAAGGGTCTGGAATTAAAATTCAGAGGTCCACGCAGCGAAATTTCCTTCTGGCAGAGGTCAGAATCTTGGCACTAACACATTGTGGTCCCCCCCCCCCCCCCCCGTACATCTTTTTCAACATGCCTTTAAAGCGTGTCCACACTTCCCCTTCACAGCACTGCCCCCCCCCCAAACACAATCCTGAGCCCCTTTATAATGCATGCCTCTCCTGCACAGCCCTCTGGGACCTTTGGCAGGGCAGAGGCACTAATCATCCTGGAGTGTCATCTGGGCTCCCGGCCCGGCCACCGATGTCGTCCTCACAGTGAGCTGCAGATGGGGACAGAGTGGGAATCTCTTCGTATTAAGCCGGGTAATCGCCCGCTTGTTAACATGACAACTTGGGCAGCTCCTGCCCCTCCAGTCCTGATCTGCAGCTCCTCCCACCCCTGCCTGCTGTGAGGATGACCCTGGTGGCTGGGTGAGAAGCCTGGGAGAGGATACCCCAGCAGGGGCATGGTCTGGACAGAACTCGCTTGGTCCAGTTCTTGACCGCGGTCCGCCCTTCGGGGCCTGGGCTGTGTCCAGAAAGAGGGTAGACTTTGTAAAGTTGGTTTATTCAACTGGAGACATGAAGCATCTGAAGTCACTTTTTAGATGTTCGCACTTACTGGAAAGGGAGATGAGTCTTTCAGGAGAAGTCTAGCTATCGTGTTTGCCTCTGACCCCTTTTAAGAGGGCAAGAATAGGTTCAAGTACGTTTTGTGAGTGGAGAGGATGGGACAAACGGCAGTGCAACAAAGAGTTTGTCTCCTACTACCAAGGGCAGAATCACTGAGTAGGTAAATGGTATCGGCAGACATCCATGATGCTTATCTACATTTTCCTAAGTATTCCCCTGGTCTAAGAGAGGCAATAACCGGCCTCATGTATTCCATGTGAAACCTTGCAGCATTAAGGTACTTGTTTAGGGAATTTAGGTCCAGGATAGGATGAAACGAGACAATCGAATACTCTCTGGATCAACTACCAATGGTGTTAGTATCCGGTTATAGTTTGTACATTTTTGAGCTGGCCACAACTAGTTCTTGAAGGTTTTACAGATCTTGCCGTGAAGAAGCCTTTCTGTAGGTGGAGGCTAAATCTATTTTCCTCTGGATGTAAAGAGTGCCCCCTTGTCCTCTGTGATGATCCTAAAGTAAATAACCCCAAGTTCACTATATGGACCACTTATGTATTTAGACATAGAGATCATATCCCCCCTTAATCTCCTCAAGAGAGAATACATTCAGTTCCTCTAATCTTTCCTCATAGCTGAGCTCCTCCATGCCTCTTGTCAATTTGGTTGCTCTTCTCTGCACTTTCTCCAGTTCCCTGATATCCTTTTTGAGAACTGGAGCTCAAAACTGAACTGCATATTCCAGATGAGGTCTTACTAATGCTTTGTACAGATGATGTCTCTCTCTCTGGAGTCCATACCTCTCTTATACAAGAAAGGCTCGCTTTGGAAACCGCAGCTTGGCATTGCATGCTGCTATAAATCTACCAGAACATCCTGATCCTTCTCCACCATTGCCTCCCCCCCCACTGTTCGCCTAGCATGTATGATGCATGTATTTACCCCCCAAATGCAGAACTTTGTGTTTTATCAACATTAATCTTGGGTTCACACCTATGCGAATTGGATGAGGGTTTCTCTGCATCCAATTCACATGACAGGAGTTTGACCGGCTCTCATATCTCCATTGCGTCAGCAGAGCGGCTTGCACAGGAAGGCTGTGCGTCTTTGGCTCCATTTCAGGGCAAAAATTTGTCCCTGGTCCATCCCTGAAATGGAGAACGGGAATGCCCTGGACCCCTGCTGCATCTGTCGGAGGTGTGAACTCAAGCAGGTAAGGCCACGCTTTTTTGAAGATGTGTGTTTCATTGGTAGGAACTGATTGGTAAAAAGGGACTATGGATGGAACCAAATATTGTAGGGTTTATCTTTCATTTGTCCTATGGCCTTTAAACACGCACACTGTCAGTGTAATAATACCAAGAATCTGAATGTACTGCAAAAGCCAAGTCAAGGGCAAGACTTACAATTGAGAATCTGTTTGAAACTTGCAGTCATCATCCAACATGAAGAAGCGATATCAGGATCCAGATGTGCTAAGCTTGTAGAAACTGAGGCTGGGTTCACATATGAGATGCATGCGTCCGATGCATCATGGTTCACAGTTTCAGGTCCGATTTCAGACCAAATTTTGGTCTGAATTCCGACCTGAAATGGACCAAAAGACGCACAGCGTTTTTCTGCAAAATGCACCGGGCCTGCTGCGGAGATGTGTGAACCGGTGTTCTGTCGATTCGTGCCCTCCATCGAAAAGTGCTTGCGCCTGCGCAGAACGGAAGGGCACTGCAGCTGATTTTCCTCGATCAGCTGGTGTGACGTCACCATAGCACATGCGCACATCGTAGGAGGCATTTTTCGATGGGGGATACCATTTGATGGGCACAATTGAATGCTATGCAAACAGCGGAGGGACACCGTATTTGTTATGTTGTGCCTCGCTGTTGCGGGGCGGGTTTACAGTATGCTCAAGGTCTGGTTTTGTGTGGGTTGCCGGGCGGGGCTGTGGGTGTGTTGAATGGCGGGTTTTGCCTGTGTCTAAGGGCGGGTTGAAATACAGACAAAACTGCCCTTCAACACACCCACACCCCGCCCTTCAACACACCCACAACCCGCCCTTCAACACAGCCACAACCCGCCCTTCAACACACCCACAACCCGCCCTTCAACACACCCACAACCCGCCCTTCAACACACCCACAACCCGCCCTTCAACAGCGAGGCTCAATCTGACAACTACGGTGTCCCTCCGCTCTTTGCATAGCTTTCGATTGGCGGAGAGCTGAATTAAATGAACACACTGCAGAGCTCAGTGGAGAGAGCTGATTGGAGGGAAGAGACGTGTCTAAAATAAAACATCTTTATTGGAGTGAAAGACAATTGGCAACTTGCACAAACCTGTTAAAAGAACTCGCTCATCAATAGGCTAGGCTAGGGCCTCTGGTAGTCATCTTCGGCACAGCAGGACATCTTGGTACAAGCGAACACACTAGATGGGCTGGGCTGGTGGGTAACCTGTAGAGCCAAGAAGACACGCCAGGGGGCGCCAGACTGAATGCAGTAAACAAGCAACTCACATGGTACATAAGAAATATCCCTTTTTTTTTTTTTTGTATCCCCGCAATCAGCAGCTGGCTCTGGAATGCGGAGCATGGAGTCGCTTCTGTAAAACTTGAAGCCTTGTCCACAAGTAGGGCTGAAAACCGGCTCTGACAGAGGGAGCAGAATCCAAAAAGATGGCCGCCAGACTCCTTTTGGATGTAGAGCAGGAAGGAAGTGACAGGGAGGTTGGGGGGGGCTACATGTTTCGAGGCTGCCCAAGCCTCATTCTCAAGCCTATGGGGGAATGACAGGTTCCCACTGACCTGGCATATAATGAGACTCCTATTAAGGTGGAATCCAAGCGCAATATTCCCCATGAACAAGTTCCTGAAAATAGCTATTCGGTAATAATGGGTGCCACAGGCTGGGAACCGTAGACAATCCAAGTGAAGAGATGTCACCAGCACAGCAAGGATTCCTCAAGAAGGGTCCAAAACTTTATCCTCGTGGTCACATGGTACACATAAGGCAAAGTTTCGGAGCCACCTAAAGGGAACCTTCGTCAGGCAATTTACCAAAACTTTGCCTTATGTGTACCATGTGACCACGAGAATAAAGCTTTGGACCCATCTTGAGGAATCCTTGGTATGCTGGTGCCATCTCTTCCCATTAACGTGGGTAATAGCTTTTCTTACAAGAATTCCCCTTTTCATGACTTGCCTATACATTTTTGGTGCAGTAACACCAGTTCCTTCAGTTCATGGGGAAATTTAAAGGCTAAGTTCACTTTTCTGAGCATCTTACACCTGTTTTTAGGGTGCAACAAGTTCAGGATGCACCACCCCCCCCCCCTCTCCTCCCACCTCCTTCATGTGACAGCGGACGGAGGAATCGTCTCCCCGCACCCTGTGTCACGATTTGAAAGGATCATGGCCATGCGGGGGCTCCGCCCCGATACGGCTACGTCATTCATCCACAATATCCTGTAAATGAATAGACTACAGGTAGCATCAGCCCATTGCGGCAGGCGGTTTCTAGCTCTCAATGAGCTGTGAGGGCGCTGGGGAGCTCGGGTGCAATGCTCTGCAGGTTCCTTCGAAACAAAATGCACTTTTTTTTTTTATATACCTTTTTATTTATTTATTTTTATACCTTTTTATTTATTTATTTTTATACCTTTTTTTTTTATACCTTTTTTTTAAAGGTGAACTTATCCTTTAATGTGGTTGACCATTGGAATACTTACATTGTTCCTGCACAACAAATACTGAGGATTCCCCCAAAGAACACGATCCTCACCCATTGATAAATAACAGAGGTACAAAACAAACAAATATCTACAGCTATTCAGCGATCGTCTATGTGATGAGTGGATGTAATGACCTTAAAATGAGCTTCATCTGTCAGTAATTACAGGAAATGAAACTCATGTATGTATAATCATGTAGGCTGAGCTGAGTACATGAGATGATCACAGTTTATAGTCCCGCCTTCCTCGTGTATAATACACGCTCTGCTCAGGTGTGACTACAGCTAAATAAAATGTGCTAATCCCGAAGGGCGGAGTCAGGCGGGAAACTTTTCACCCAGGTTTCTTTTTATAGGAAATCTGCCCTGAAGTAAAACGCCTGCGTGGGAAGCCTCTGATGCCGTCTTTACCCACCTCCTAACCACTTGCTTACCGGGCACCTTCACCCTCTTCCTGCCCAGGCCAATTTTCAGCTTTCAGCGCTGTCGCACTTTGAATGACAATTGCGCGGTCATGCAACACTGCACCCATATGACGTTTTTATCATTTTTTTTTCACATAAATAGAGCTTTCTTTTGGTGGTATTTAATCACCTCTGGGGTTTTATTTTTTGCTACACTAACAAAAAAAAGGCCAAAAATTTTGAAAAAAAAGCAACATTTTCATAGTTTGTTATAAAATTTTGCAAACAGGTAATTTTTCTCCTCCATTGATGTGCGCTAATGAGGCTGCACTGATGGGCGGCACTGGTGGGCACTGCTTAGCAGTACTGATGGGCACTGGTGAGCCAGTGTCCAAAATGTCTTGGTATGCTGACGCCTTAAGAGTTCCCTTCACTGGAGCTAAGGGGCCAAACCCAACCCCTGAAAAACAACCCAACACCATAATCCCCCCTCCACCAAATGGTTTGGACCAGTGCACAAAGCAAAGTCCATAAAGACATGGATGAGTGAGTTTGGGATGGAGGAAATTGACTGGCCTGCACAGAGTCCTGACCTCAACCTGATAGAACACCTTTGAGATGAATGGAGACTGCGAGCCAGGCCTTCTCATCAAACATCAGTACCTGACCTCACAGATGCTCTTCTGGAAGAATGGTCAAACATCCCCATAGACACCCTCCTAAACCTTGTGGACGGCCTTCCCAGAAGAGTTGAAGCTGTTATAGCTGCAAAGGGCGGAGCCAACTCAATATTGAACCCTACGGACTAATGCTGGGATGCCATTAAAGTTCATGTGCGTGTAAAGGCAGGCGTCCCAATACTTTTGGTAATATATATCTATGCTTAGCTATTCTGAGGTCCCTCCTGTCAGATCACATGATCTCACTCGGGTGGGAGCAGGTTTATGCTTAGTTGGGTGGTTTTGACTTGACTTTAAATATAACCTGATGTAGATATGTATTATTATTATTATTATTATTATACAGTATTTATTATGTATTTTTTTGTTTCTTAAAAAAAACGTGCTAACATACAACAAACATGCCACCACCTCGACAGGAAGGACTTTTTTCTGACACTGTGCATTCCATGTGACGTAACGGACTACTAAGCTGTCTGGAAATCAAAATCCGGTGAGTCTCTACAGCCCCGTAAGCCCACTCCACATAACTTAAGCAGAAAAGGAAAAGGGATACCCAGAGCCCCACCCACCTGCTTATAGACTTTTATATTGAAAGGGCACTAAAGCAAAAAATGGTCCATCATCTCCTCTACACTGCCACACTCCATTCTTGGACAACCACGGTTCTCCACAGAGCGATGCTTCAGGTTGCCCTTCACATAGAGTCTGCCATAGAACGAGAGCCAGGCCAAATCCTGAAATGTTAAAGGGATTCTCTCCAGATTAATCTAATGCAAACCCTCCCTCATAACAGGGTCTGGGCAACCCCTCAAGGCCAGTGGCTCGCTAAAGGCAGATTCAACAACCCTCCTCTCCAGGTCCTTCCTAGGAAGAGACTTAATTTCCTCCGCCGTCACTCGCCACTGCCGAAGCATGTTTAGCCACGGGGCAACATAAGCCGGGAGCTCACCATGTCAGACCCTCAGGCTTTTCACCGGCCCACCATTCTCCCAGCTTCTCACAAAAGGCCTGAACCAGGACTGAAAAATACCAACCCACTCAGGCGGTTCCTCTGCCAGCATTTTACCAAAATTATGCTTCAAAAACATCAGAGAAAAGAATACCACCAGGTTGATCATATGTAGGCCACCGATCCACCTGGGAAGGTATGTTACAGACCTCTTAATTAGGTTCATTTTAAAGCGCAAATGTTGGGTATCTATTTACTCGGCGTGACGTCATCTTTTATAGTTTATCAAACAATGGGTATTATATCGTGTTTGTGTGCAAAAAAAAAAAAAAAAAAAAAATTAATGCAAGTGTACGTTTTCCTGGAAATTTACGTTTTTAAAACGGCTGTGCAAATATTGTGGGACATAATAAATTGCAAAAACCCACCATTATATTCTCTAAGGTCTCTGGTTTAGAGAAAAAAAAATATACATAATGTTTGTGGGTTCTAAGTAATTTTCTTTTTTTTTTATTATTATTCCATTTATTTAATCATAGGACACATTCGAGAACATACATACCGTAGGAGAAAAACATAACACACCAGTAAGGTTGAACATCTCAAATTTAGAACACAACATTATATCAACCGTGCAGTAGATTGGGCCACCGTCTGAAATAACTCTCCCATTCGGCAATAGGAACCACACAAAAAAAACAAACAAAAAAACCCCCTATATACGGTATATATTACCTCCTACACCTTTACTCTGTAATCAACCAAAAACCCTATATACTGCCTCCCCTATAGTCTCGGACCCGTCCCAATCAATTTTATACCATTATATGTTAACTACAAACCAAGAGAAAGAAAAGAAAAAGAAAAGAAAAGAAAAGAAGAGAAAAGAAAAAAAAAAGAGGGGGAGGGGAGGGAAAGGTACACAAGGAAGACAACAAGAGGAAAAGAGGGAAAGGAAAGTGAGACCAATCCATGGAGATAAACCTCCAGTGTTCTCGCCCAACGGGGGAGTTGAGATGAAAACCTTAGATACCCACCTTAACTATTCAAATTATACTCAAGGAGGGCGCTCCCCTCCTCCGAGGTCAAAAAGACATTCCAAAGCGACCAGGTCCTGGGATAGCGCTCCTGCTGGTGTCGCGCAGAAAGAACCAGGTCTTCTAGTCCAGGTCTTCTAGTCCAGGTCTTCCAGTCCAGGTCTTCTAGTCCAGGTCTTCCAGTCCAGGTCTTCCAGTTCAGGTCTTCCAGTCCAGGTCTTCTAGTGCAGGTCTTCTAGTTTGCTAATCTCTTTCACTTTACGTAACCACATCCCTATTGTCGGGGGTAGCGATGATTTCCATGTCAAAGGAACACGTGCCTTTAGCGGCATCTAAGAGGTGACGAATAATAGATTCCCTTATATACCTTTTCTGGTATGTGAGACGCATGAAGAAGAAGAAAGAAGGCCGGATCTTCTGGTATCGGTACAATCCGTAAAAAATTTGAAGAATGCGTCTGACCTCTGTCCAGAAGTTCTTTCATTTCGGGCATTTCCAAAAGATATGTAACATGGTGCCTCTATCTCTCTGACATCTCCAACACAAGTCAGAGGAGTCAGGGAAGATTTTCTTCAGTCTCACCGACGTTCTACGCCACCGAGTGAAAATTTTAAAAGTAGTCTCTTGAGTTTTCGTACAAATCGATGATTCGTGCGTAAAACCTAAGAATATGTTGTAACTGTATTGTGCTGAAAGATTTCCCCGACTCCCGTTCCCATTCACAGACGCACTTCAATGGGTCCGTTTCCGTAGGTGAAATTAATAATTCATAGTTGGCCGGTAAAGTATGGGACATCGCTCCCACCTCCGAGCAGAATTTCTCAAAGGTAGTAGGAGAACCTGGTAAACTGTCCCCCGAGCTGGGAGAGTGCTGACGAAGTGGGTAATCTGAAGAGCACTCCAAAATCTTGATCTAAAACATACCCGCCTGTTCCGTCAACTCCGGGATTGTCAACCACGCCCCCCCCCCCCCCCCCCCTGCCTTTTTATGTAGTTGGACACTTGTGTGCAGCCTGTATTCAATAGATGCCTAAAAGTCGCGTCATCCATCCCTGGAGAAAAAAAGAGGGTTCCCCAGTATTGGATATAAGGGGCGAAGTCTCAGGTGTTATACCAATAGTGGGGGTCAAGGCCGAGCAGAGTTTGACAGTATTGCCTATTAAAGGGTGTTTAACCACCTCAATACCGGGCATATTCACCCCCTTCCTGCCCACACACCTCCCAACATTTTGGGATGGGAATGAGAGACACCTACTAGCAAACGTATGTAGGTATAGGACACGCCCCCTGCCACACCCACTTAAAGGAGAATTACCAAAAGAAAAGGTTAATTAAATCCACAGGGGCTTTTTTTTATACCACTAATATTCCTTTATATCGGCCTTTAAATTTTACAAATGCAGCGATTTATAATTTGGATGAAAGGTTTAGCACTGGGGAACACTTTTTGAAAGATAAAAAGTGCATTTTATATACAACTATATGGATCAGACCAAAATGAGGGACAAATGAGGAGGAATGAGGGACAGAGGGACATTGCTCCAAGTCAGGGACGGTCCCTCCAAATCAGGGACAGTCCCTCCAAATCAGGGACAGTTGGGAGCGATGCTTGTCATCCATCCCTGGAGAAAAAAAAGAGGGTTCCCCAGTATTGGATATAAGGGGGGAGTCTCAGGTGTTATACCAATAGTGGGGAACAAGGCCGAGCAGAGTTTGACGGTATTGCCTATTAAAGGGTGTTTAATAAGTTCTCTAGGAAGATAGTCAAAGCAGTAGCAGTGAGGAGCTCTTCCCAGAGGGACGGGTGACTGGCCATATTCAATCTGCACCCAAAGTTTAAGGTCTGTATGTCTATTCCAATCAATTACCCAATTCAGATGTATAGCTTGATAGTATTTGTGTATATCTGGCACTGCTAGTCCCGTCCCCCCCCCTGTCTCTTGGGGAGTGTTAGTTGGTTGGCTGCTTATATGCCCAAATAAAATCAAAAATTTACTTCTGCCACTGTTTAAAGTATGTAGATGGAATACATATCGGTATAAGAAAGAAATTCAGGGAGAATACTCATCTCAATGATATTGCAGCGCCCAAGCCAAGAGTGAAGACCCGTTTTCCATTTACCTATAAAAAGTCTTCACTTTTTGGAGCAAAGGGGGAAAATTTAACTCAAAAATCTTAGCTATGTTAGGTGAGAGCAGCGCACCCAGATATGTAAGAGCTTTGTCGCTCCATTTAAACTTAAAAAAAAAGAAAGAAAAAAAAAGTCTCGAGGGGGAGGGGTTAAGCTATATTAACCACTTGAAGACTGCAATACGTATATATATATATATATATATATATATATATATATATATATATATATATATATATATATATATATATACCGTATTTATCGGCGTATAACACGCGCCGGCGTATAACACGCACCCCAAGTTTAGGAGGGAATTTTAAGGAAAAAAACTTTTAGGAGGAAAGTTTAAGGAAAAAAACTTACATTTAAATGCCCATCAATGCAGCCTTGTCAGTGTCCATCTGTAGTGTTGTCCCTGATTGCAGCCTTGTCAGTGTCCATCTGTAGTGTTGTCCCTGATTGCAGCCTTGTCAGTGTTACTCTGTAGCCTGTGTCATTTGCATCATCTTTGAAAATGGCGCCGCCGTTCTCGCCCGCCTTCGGCCATTCTCGGCGGCTCTCGGCTGCTTTCGGCCATTCTCGACGGCTCTCGGACGCACTCGGCAAGAGGCGCCGAAAGCGGCCGAGAGCCGCCGAGAATTGCCGAAAGCGGCCGAGAGCCGCCGAGAATTGCCGAAAGCGGCCGAGAGCCGCCGAGAATTGCCGAAAGCGGCCGAGAGCCGCCGAGAATGGCCGAAAGCCGCCGAGAAGAGCCAGAAGCCGCTGAGAGCGGCCGAAGAGCTCACAATCGGCGGGGGATCGGCGTGTAACACGCACCCACGATTTTCCCCTGATTTTCAGGGGAAAAAAGTGTGTGTTATACGCCGATAAATACGGTATCTATATATATATATATATATATATATATATATATATATATATATACACAGTGGGGACGGAAAGTATTCAGACCCCCTTTAAATTTTTCACTCTTTGTTATATTGCAGCCATTTGCTAAAATCATTTAAGTTCATTTTTTCCTCAATGTACACAGAGCACCCCATATTGTACACACAGCACCCCATATTGTACACACAGCACCCCATATTGTATACACAGCACCCCATATTTTACACACAGCACCCCATATTGTACACACAGCACCCCATATTGTACACACAGCACCCCATATTGTATACACAGCACCCCATATTGTATACACAGCACCCCATATTGTACACACAGCACCCCGTATTGTACACACAGCCCCCCATATTGTACACACAGCCCCCATATTGACAGAAAAACACAGAATTGTTGACATTTTTTCAGATTTATTGAAAAAGAAAAACTGAAATATCACATGGTCCTAAGTATTCAGACCCTTTGCTGTGACACTCATATATATAACTCAGGTGCTGTCCATTTCTTCTGATCATCCTTGAGATGGTTCTACACCTTCATTTGAGTCCAGCTGTGTTGGATTATACTGATTGGACTTGATTAGGAAAGCCACACACCTGTCTATATAAGACCTTACAGCTCACAGTGCATGTCAGAGCAAATGAGAATCATGAGGTCAAAGGAACTGCCTGAAGAGCTCAGAGACAGAATTGTGGCAAGGCACAGATCTGGCCAAGGTTACAAAACCATTTCTGCTGCACTTAAGGTTCCTAAGAGCACAGTGGCCTCCATAATCCTTAAATGGAAGACGTTTGGGACGACCAGAACCCTTCCTAGAGCTGGCCGTCCGGCCAAACTGAGCTATCGGGGGAGAAGAGCCTTGGTGAGAGAGGTAAAGAAGAACCCAAAGATCACTGTGGCTGAGCTCCAGAGATGCAGTCGGGAGATGGGAGAAAGTTGTAGAAAGTCAACCATCACTGCAGCCCTCCACCAGTCGGGGCTTTATGGCAGAGTGGCCCGACGGAAGCCTCTCCTCAGTGCAAGACACATGAAAGCCCGCATGGAGTTTGCTAAAAAACACCTGAAGGACTCCAAGATGGTGAGAAATAAGATTCTCTGGTCTGATGAGACCAAGATAGAACTTTTTGGCCTTAATTCTAAGCGGTATGTGTGGAGAAAACCAGGCACTGCTCATCACCTGTCCAATACAGTCCCAACAGTGAAGCATGGTGGTGGCAGCATCATGCTGTGGGGGTGTTTTTCAGCTGCAGGGACAGGACGACTGGTTGCAATCGATGGAAAGATGAATGCGGCCAAGTACAGGGATATCCTGGACAAAAACCTTCTCCAGAGTGCTCAGGACCTCAGACTGGGCCGAAGGTTTACCTTCCAACAAGACAATGACCCTAAGCACACAGCTAAAATAATGAAGGAGTGGCTTCACAACAACTCCGTGACTGTTCTTGAATGGCCCAGCCAGAGCCTTGACTTAAACCCAATTGAGCATCTCTGGAGAGACCTAAAAATGGCCGTCCACCAACATTTACCATCCCCCCTGACAGAACTGGAGAGGATCTGCAAGGAGGAATGGCAGAGGATCCCCAAATCCAGGTGTGAAAAACTTGTTGCATCTTTTCCGAAAAGACTCATCAAAAGGGGCTTCTACTAAATACTGAGCAAAGGGTCTGAATACTTAGGACCATGTGATATTTCAGGTTTTCTTTTTTAATAAATCTGCAAAAATGTCAACAATTCTGTGTTTTTCTGTCAATATGGGGTGCTGTGTGTACAATATGGGGTGCTGTGTGTACAATATGGGGTGCTGTGTGTACAATATGGGGTGCCGTGTGTACAATATGGGGTGCCGTGTGTACAATATGGGGGGCTGTGTGTACAATATGGGGTGCTGTGTGTACAATATAGGGCGCTGTGTGTACAATATGGGGTGCTGTGTGTACAATATGGGGTGCTGTGTGTACAATATGGGGTGCTGTGTGTACAATATGGGGCGCTGTGTGTACAATATGGGGGGGTGTGTGTACAATATGGGGGGCTGTGTGTACAATATGGGGTGCTGTGTGTACAATATGGGGCGCTGTGTGTACAATATGGGGCGCTGTGTGTACAATATGGGGCGCTGTGTGTACAATATGGGGCGCTGTGTGTACAATATGGGGCGCTGTGTGTACAATATAGGGGGCTGTGTGTACAATATGGGGCGCTGTGTGTACAATATGGGGCGCTGTGTGTACAATATGGGGCGCTGTGTGTACAATATGGGGCGCTGTGTGTACAATATGGGGGGCTGTGTGTACAATATGGGGTGCTGTGTGTACAATATGGGGGGCTGTGTGTACAATATGGGGTGCTGTGTGTACAATATGGGGTGCTGTGTGTACAATAATGAGGAAAAAAAATGAACTTAAATGATTTTAGTAAATGGCTGCAATATAACAAAGAGTGAAAAATTTAAGGAGGTCTGAATACTTTCCCTCGTTTACTGGGATAATGGCTGACGCTGTTGTTGTTGTTTTTTTTTTTACGGACGGTGTTTCATCAGATTAGGCGACCCGTCAGGTTTTGTAACTGAAGTGACATTCCCTCTCCGCCATCTTGCTTCACCCCCCCCCCCCCCCCCGCACTCAGCCGCAGTAAGGATACAGTGAGAAGGGGGACAAGCGGACATCTTTGTACACCCACCGGAGTCTGGCATTTCACACTTATCTTTACCAATAAGCTGAGCTTATATAGAGAAATTCAGGATTTAGAAGTCCATCTGACTGTTTTGATGTTGATTTTTCAAAGCAGCGGTGTTCAGCAAACCTGTGAGATTGGCGCGCTCGCCGCTGCTTTTAAAATTCAGCATCAAAACAGTGCCACGGATTTTTAACCACTTGCCGCCCGCCATATAGCAAAATGACATCGGCAAAGTGGTTTAGTTATCCTATGACGCGATCAGGACAATAAGCCGGCACGCAGTGCGGTGATTGTTGTTGCAGCGTTATAGTCTGACACTCTGCATTTCCGATCTCGGTAAAGAGCCTCTGACGGAGACGCTTTACCACGTGATCAGCTGTGTCCAATCACGGCTGATCACGATGTGAACAGGAAGAGCCGCTGATCGGCTTTTCCTCACTCGCGTCTGCGCTCATTATCAGCACAGCCCCCCCCCCCCCGCCGAGGATGCCCGCCCAGGACCACCAGGGATGCCAATCAGTGCCCACAATTGATGCCAATCAGTGCCCATCACTAATGCCTGCCAGTGCCTGCCAAAATCATTGATGCCCATCAGTGCCATCAATCAGTGCCCATCAGTGCAACCTCATCGGTGCCAATCAGTGCCCCATTATCAGTGCCGTCAGTGAAGGAGAAAACTTACTTATTTACAAAGTTTTGTAACAGAAACGTAAAAAATGTTTGTTTGTTTTTTTTCAAAATTTTCGGTCTTTTTTTAAATTTGTTTAGCAGAAAATACCCCCCCAGTGACATTTACACAGTAATCAGTGCATTTTTATAGCTCTGATCGCTGTATAAATGTCACTGGTCCCAAAAATGTGTCCGATCTGTTCCACCGCTATACCGCTAAAAATCGCAGATCGCCGCCATTACTAGTAAAATATATATATAAAATAAAAGTTCCATAAATCTATCCCCTATTTTGTAGACTTAACTTTTTGCTCAAGCCAATCAATATACGCTTATTGCGATTTTTTTTAACCAAAAATATGTAGAAGAATACATATCAGCCTAAACTGAGGAAGAAATTTGTTTTGTTTTTTTTTAATTTGGGGGGATATTTATTATAGCAAAAAGTTAAAAAATATTGTTTTTTTTTTTTTTTTTTAAATTGTTGCTCTTTTTTTGTTTATAGCACAAAAAATAAAAACGGCAGAGGTGATCAAATACCACCAAAAGAAAACTCTATTTGTGGGTGGAAAAATGATAAAGATTTAGTTTGGGTTCAGTGAGTGTTACATGACCGGGCAATTGTCATTTAAAAAGCGACAACGCTGAAAGCTGAAAATTAGCCTTGGCAGGAGGGGGGAGAGTGCCCGGTACTGGGGGGGGGGGGGAGAGTGCCCGGTACTGGGGGAGTGGGGAGAGTGCCTGGTATTGGGGGAGGGGTGGGGAGAGTGCCTGGTATTGGGGGAGGGGGAGGAAAGTGCCCGGTATTGGGGAGGGGTGGGGAGAGTGCCCGGTATTGGGAGAGGGGGGGGGAGAGTGCCCGGTATTGGGGGAGGGGTGGGGAGAGTGCCCGGTACTGGGGGGGGAGTGCCCGGTATTGGGGGAGGGGTGGGGAGAGTGCCCGGTATTTGGGGAAGGGGAGGAAAGTGCCCAGTATTGGGAGAGGGGGGAGAGTGCCCGGTATTGGGGGAGGGGTGGGGAGAGTGCCCGGTATTTGGGGAAGGGGAGGAAAGTGCCTGGTATTGGGAGAGGGGGGAGAGTGCCCGGTATTGGGGGAGGGGTGGGGAGAGTGCCCGGTATTTGGGGAAGGGGAGGAAAGTGCCCGGTATTGGGAGAGGGGGGAGAGTGCCCGGTATTGGGGGGCGGGAATGCCCGATATTGGGGGGGGGTGCCCAGTATTGGGGGGGAGTGCCTGGTATTGGGGGAGGGGTGGTGAGAGTGCCCGGTATTGGGGGAGGGGTGAGGAGAGTGCCCGGTATTGGGGGAAGGGGGGGAGTACCCGGTATTCGGGGGGGTTCCCGGTATTGGGGGGGGAGAGTGCCCGGTATTGGGGGGCGGGAATGCCCGATATTGGGGGGGGAGTGCCCAGTATTGGGGGGGAGTGCCTGGTATTGGGGGAGGGCTGGTGAGAGTGCCTGGTATTGGGGGGGAAGTGCCCGGTATTGGGGGAGGGGTGAGGAGAGTGCCCGGTATTGGGGGAAGGGGGGGAGTACCCGGTATTCGGGGGGGGTTCCCGGTATTGGGGGGGGAGAGTGCCCGGTATTGGGGGAGGGGTGAGGAGAGTGCCCGGTATTGGGGGAAGGGGGGGAGTACCCGGTATTCGGGGGGGGTTCCCGGTATTGGGGGGGGAGAGTGCCCGGTATTGGGGGAGGGGTGAGGAGAGTGCCCGGTATTGGGGGAAGGGGGGGAGTACCCGGTATTCGGGGGGGGTTCCCGGTATTGGGGGGGGGAGAGTGCCCGGTATTGAAGGGGTCAAATATTGGATCTCACGATATAAACTCAGTTTACTGTTAGAAATAAGTGTGAGATGCACGATGCCGGTGGGTGTAACAAGATGTCCGCCTGCCGCCTTCTCACTGTATCCTTACTATGGAGGAGTGTGGGGTGTAGCAAGATGGCGGCGACAGAAAGTCACCTCTGTTACAAATTCTGACGGGTCGCTGAATCTGATGGAACACCGGCGACTGGCTTTCTCGTGAGCTGCTGGAACACTCTCTGAAGGGGGGGGGGGGGTGTCCTGGCACTCGCCGGTGTCTCTCGGGCTCACCGCTTCCGCCGATTCGCCCCGAGAAATGATCCGCCGGTGCGGCCCTTCCGCTCCCACAGATGATCACAGACTGGATCCTCTTTGATCGCCTCCATTGCCTTGGAGGTAGATGGGGGGGGGGGGATCATTTATTTTATTTTATTTTTATTTATTTTTTAAAGCAAAAGAGCAAAATTTTTGTTTATTGATCTTTTGATTTTAAAGTTAAAGAAGAGATTTCTGGATCTTTTTGACCCCTCAGATCTCTCCATAAAGAGGACCTGTCATCCATTCTTTTTTTTCTACAAAATACAGATTTTTAACATGCAAATAAATAAATAAATACATAAAATGGGTGGGGCTTACACTATATTACCACTTAAGGACCGCCCCCCCCACATATGTATTGCGGCGGTGCGCTGTTTAGGAGATATTTACTGTATATTGTGCTGATGATGTCACATTGAAGGAGCGGCCCTCCGTTGTCGTTTTTCTAAAGGAGCGCCTTCCATGACCGGTGGCCCCCCCCCGCACGCGCATGCAGGGAGTGACGTCACTCGGCTCCGGCCAGCCACAGAGCGGGAGTCCGTGGGCCCCCCCGGAAGGAAGAGGGGGGCAAAGAAGGACGCGGCCACCAGCGGCGGAGGACGTGGGCTTTTTTTAGTTTGAAGGTAAGGGTCACATAATGTGCTAGTATGAGATGCATACTAGCACATTATTCTTTTACTTTGCAGGGAAGAAGAAAGGAATAAAGAAAAAAAAATCAGGGTTTACTTTCTCTTTAAGAGCAAAATCACGAACCTCCATGCGCCGGCCGGAGCCCTGGTTGGACACAGTGGGAGCCAATCAGAGGTCATCAAATAGCTCCAAAAGAAAGGTCTATTTGTGGGGGAAAAAGGACGTCAATATTATTTGGGTACAACGTCACACGACCGTGTAATTGTCAGTTAAAGTGTATGGCAAAGAAATGGCCTGGTCATAAAGGGGGGTAAATCTTCTGGGGCTGAAGTGGTTAACCAAGAGCCCCCCCCCCCCCCTCCCCCAGTGATTCCTATATTGGAGGAGGATGTGATTTGTATGAAGTGACAGCGCCCCCCAGTGTCAGTATTATTACACCTCCCTGTGGGGATTCCTATACTATGGCGCAGTACAGGATTTATATTACCCAGCAGCGCCCCCTGCTGTCCGCTTATATTACAGCCGCTCTCCATACACCGACACGGACTCCTCAGAACTTCCGGTCGGCCGCCCGCTCACCGCAACTGGAAAACAATAAATCACCGATCCGCTCTCTGGTTGGCCTCTAATTCATATTCCCCGTCCTTTCCGTGTTATTTAACATCTTTCGCGCCCCGGGCGTTTGGTAAAAAGGTTGCAAAACATTTATGTCTCCAAATTCGCGGCTTTGGGCGCCATAATGTCGAAGACCAACTCTGTTTTATGTGCACTGGGAAGACTTAAACAAAATGGCGCTGACAGTGGAGACATTCTCTCGGTGCCTACTGGCAGACTTCGACAAAATGGCGCCGACGGTGGAGACAGCAGCTTGGCGGGGGGAGATATTACTTTAGGCCGAACTCCCGGTGGCGGGTGTGTGAGGGGGAAGATGTCCCGTCCGAAGCTGTGTCCGGACTGCGGCTCCTCGGACATTGTGGAGGATTCTCATTACTCCCAGCAGCAGATGGTGTGTGCGGAGTGCGGCTATGTGCTGACAGAGGGGGCGCTCACCACCACCCTGAGCGAGGAGGGATTCCTACAAGGTGACCAATCCTGGGCTACCACCATGGCAACCACACAGTCCCCCCCACCCTGTGCTACCATGGCAACCACACAGTCCCCCCCCCCACCCTGTGCTACCATGACAACCACACAGTCCCACCCCCCTGTGCTACCACCATGGCAACCACACCCCCCACCACCACCCTGTGCTACCACCATGGCAACCACACCCCCCACCACCACCCTGTGCTACCACCATGGCAACCACACACCCCACCGCCACCCTGTGCTACCACCATGGCAACCACACCCCCCACCGCCACCCTGTGCTACCACCATGGCAACCACACACCCCACCGCCACCCTGTGCTACCACCATGGCAACCACACCCCCCACCGCCACCCTGTGCTACCACCATGGCAACCACACCCCCCACCGCCACCCTGTGCTACCACCATGGCAACCACACCCCCCACCACCACCCTGTGCTACCACCATGGCAACCACACACCCCACCGCCACCCTGTGCTACCACCATGGCAACCACCCCCCCCACCACCCTGTGCTACCACCATGGCAACCACACCCCCCACCGCCACCCTGTGCTACCACCATGGCAACCACACCCCCCACCGCCACCCTGTGCTACCACCATGGCAACCACACCCCCCACCGCCACCCTGTGCTACCACCATGGCAACCACACCCCCCACCACCACCCTGTGCTACCACCATGGCAACCACACCCCCCACCGCCACCCTGTGCTACCACCATGGCAACCACATCCCCCACCGCCACCCTGTGCTACCACCATGGCAACCACACCCCCCATCACCACCCTGTGCTACTAGCATGGCAACCACACACCCCACCGCCACCCTGTGCTACCACCATGGCAACCACACCCCCACGCCACCCTGTGCTACCACCATGGCAACCACACCCCCCCTGCCACCCTGTGCTACCACCATGGCAACCACACACCCCACCGCCACCCTGTGCTACCACCATGGCAACCACACCCCCCACCGCCACCCTGTGCTACCACCATGGCAACCACACCCCCCATCACCACCCTGTGCTACTAGCATGGCAACCACACACCCCACCGCCACCCTGTGCTACCACCATGGCAACCACACCCCCACGCCACCCTGTGCTACCACCATGGCAACCACACCCCCCCTGCCACCCTGTGCTACCACCATGGCAACCACACACCCCACCGCCACCCTGTGCTACCACCATGGCAACCACACCCCCCACCGCCACCCTGTGCTACCACCATGGCAACCACACCCCCCACCACCACCCTGTGCTACCACCATGGCAACCACACCCCCCCACCGCCACCCTATGCTACCAGCATGGCAACCACACACCCCACCGCCACCCTGTGCTACCACCATGGCAACCACACCCCCCACCGCCACCCTGTGCTACCAGCATGGCAACCACACACCCCACCGCCACCCTGTGCTACCACCATGGCAACCACACACCCCACCGCCACCCTGTGCTACCACCATGGCAACCACACCCCCCCTGCCACCCTGTGCTACCACCATGGCAACCACACACCCCACAGCCACCCTGTGCTACCACCATGGCAACCACACTCCCACCACCCTGTGCTACCACCATGGCAACCACACCCCCTACCACCACCCTGTGCTACCACCATGGCAACCACACTCCCACCACCCTGTGCTACCACCATGGCAACCACACCCCCTACCACCACCCTGTGCTACCACCATGGCAACCACACCCCCCACCGCCACCCTGTGCTACCACCATGGCAACCACACCCCCCACCGCCACCCTGTGCTACCACCATGGCAACCACACCCCCCACCGCCACCCTGTGCTACCACCATGGCAACCACACCCCCCACCGCCACCCTGTGCTACCACCATGGCAACCACACCCCCCACCGCCAAACCTGTGCTACCACCATGGCAACCACACCCCCCACCACCACCCTATGCTACCACCATGGCAACCACACCCCCACCGTCAACCTGTGCTACCCCAATGGCAACCACCCCCCCACCACCACCCTGTGCTACCACCATGGCAACCACACCCCGACCACCACCCTGTGCTACCACCATGGCAACCACACCGCCACCCTGTGCTACCACCATGGCAACCACCCCCCCACCACCCTGTGCTACCACCATGGCAACCACACCGCCACCCTGTGCTACCACCATGGCAACCACCCCCCCACCACCCTGTGCTACCAGCATGGCAACCACACCCCCCACCGCCACCCTGTGCTACCTCCATGGCAACCACACCCCCCACTGCCACCCTGTGCTACCACAATGGCAACCACACCCCCCACCGCCACCCTGTGCTACCACCATGGCAACCACACCCCCCACCGCCACCCTGTGCTACCACCATGGCAATCACACCCCCACCACCCTGTGCTACAGCCATGGCAACCACACCCCCCACCGCCACCCTGTGCTACCACCATGGCAACCAGACCCCCCATCCACCACCACCCTGTGCTACCACCATGGCAACCACACCCCCACCACCAACCTGTGCTACCACCATGGCAACCACACCCCCACTGCCAACCTGTGCTACCATCATGGCAACCACACACCCAACCACCACCCTGTGCTACCACCATGGCAACCACACCCCCCACCACCACCCTGTGCTACTACCATGGCAACCACACCCCCACCACCACCCTGTGCTACCACCATGGCAACCACACCCCCAACCTGTGCTACCACCATGGTAACCACACTCCCCACCACCAACCTGTGCTACCACCATGGCAACCACACCCCCACCACCACCCTGTGCTACCACCATGGCAACCCCACCGCCACCCTGTGCTACCACCATGGCAACCACACCCCCCACCACCACCCTTTGCTACCACCATGGCAACCACACCCCCCACCACCAACCTGTGCTACCACCATAGCTCCCAACTGTCCCTGATTTCGAGGGACTGTCCCTGATTTGGAGCAACATCCCTCTGTCCTCCTCATTTGTCCCTCATTTTGGTCTGATCTATATAGATGTATAAAAAATTCACTTTTTATCTTTCAAAAAGTGTTTCCCAGCGCTAAACCTTTTATCCAATTGCTAAATTGCTGCATTTGTAAATTTGAAAGAGGCCAATATAAAGGAATAGTGGTGGAAAAAACCCATGTGGATTTAATTAACCTTTTTTTGTTAATTCGCCATTAAGGGGGTGTGGCAGGGGGCGTGTCCTATGCCTACATACGTTTGCTTGTAGGTGTCACTCATTCCCATCTCAAAATGTTGGGAGGTATGGCTACCACCATGGCAACCACCCCCCCCACCACCACCCTGTGCTACCACCATGGCAACCACACCCCCCACCACCACCCTGTGCTACCACCATGGCAACCACACCCCCCACCACCACCCTGTGCTACCAGCATGGCAACCACACCCCCCACCACCACCCTGTGCTACCACCATGGCAACCACACCCCCACCACCCTGTGCTACCACCATGGCAACCACACCCCCACCACCACCCTGTGCTACCACCATGGCAACCACACCCCCACCACCACCCTGTGCTACCATGGCAACAACACACCCCACCACCACCCTGTGCTACCACCATGGCAACCACACCCTCCACCACCACCCTGTGCTACCATGGCAACCACACCCTCCACTACCACCCTGTGTTACCATGGCAACCACACCCTCCACCACCACCCTGTGCTACCATGGCAACCACACCCCCACCACCACCCTGTGCTACCACCATGGCAACCACACCCCCACCACCACCCTGTGCTACCATGGCAACAACACACCCCACCACCACCCTGTGCTACCACCATGGCAACCACACCCTCCACCACCACCCTGTGCTACCATGGCAACCACACCCTCCACTACCACCCTGTGTTACCATGGCAACCACACCCTCCACCACCACCCTGTGCTACCATGGCAACCACACCCCCACCACCACCCTGTGCTACCACCATGGCAACCACACCCCCACCACCACCCTGTGCTACCATGGCAACAACACACCCCACCACCACCCTGTGCTACCACCATGGCAACCACACCCTCCACCACCACCCTGTGCTACCATGGCAACCACACCCTCCACTACCACCCTGTGTTACCATGGCAACCACACCCTCCACCACCACCCTGTGCTACCATGGCAACCACACCCCCCACCACCACCACCCTGTGCTACCCACCATGGCAACTACACCCCCCACCACCACCACCCTGTGCTACCATGGCAACCACACCCCCCACCACCACCACCCTGTGCTACCACTATGGCAACCACACCCCCACCACCCTGTGCTACCATGGCAACCACACCCCCACCACCCCGTGCTACCATGGCAACCACACAGTCCCACCCACCACCCTGCCCTACCATGGCAACCACACTGTCACCCCCCCCAACCCTGTGCTACCATGGCAACCAGTCATTACCCCTCGCTGAGGCATTAAAGGGCTGAAGTTTACCTCAAACCCCCACACATTCGATATTTTCCGAAAGCTGAGACCCTGGAGAATAAAATAGCGGTAGCTCCAATTTTTTATATCACACGGTTTATAAAGTGTAAAATTTCTGTAAAAAAAAAAAAAGGCACTAAATTTAATCTTAGGGCACACAGACACAATGTCTTACCCGCATTTTTCATTAAATATAAAAGACGAGGTTGTGCCGAGTAGATAGATACCCGACATGCCAAGGCTTATAATTGTGTGCAGGCCTGAGAAATGACGACAAACTTCAATACCCGATATTTCTCATAGGTGGTGCTTTAATCCCCCCCCCCCCCTCCCCCATACAGGTAATCAGTGTAGAGATAACGGGCTGAGAATTATTATTATCTCGCTCTGGGGTGTGCGGCGATATTTAACGTGCAAACAACGTTTTTGTGCGTAGGCACTCCTTGATGCGTTTATTTACATTAGTATGGGGGTGGGGGGGGGTCCCTCCTAAAAAAATTACCAGTCACCAGTTTTGAGTTACAGAGGAGGTCTAGGGCTAGAATTATTTCTCTCGCTCTAATGATCGCGGCGATACCTCACATGTGTGGTTTGAACACCGTTTACATATGCGGGCGCTTCTGCATGGGAGCTCAGCGGGACGGGGGCGCTTTAAATTTATTTTGTTTTTTTTTCTTACTTATTTTACTTTTTATTTTTACACTGTCCCTTTACAAAAAAAAAAATTGCGTCACTTTTATTCCTATTACAAACATCCCTTGTTCCCTCGCACCTGCTGGGAACCCCACTCCTGCTGTGATTGGACAAAGCTGGAGCCAATCAGCGGGTTCCGGCGGACACAATGTCTGCTGGTAACTTGGCGATCATTTCGGAGAGAGGCAAATGGAGATCTTGTGTTTCTGCTAAGCACGAACACGGATCTCCGTTTTCCTATAGTCACAGCACCTCCCCGCACAGTTAGAAAGCACTCCCAGGGAACACATTTAACCCTCTGATCGCCCCCCGATGTTAACTCCTCCCCTGCCAGTGTCATTAGTACAGTGACAGTGCTTTTTTTTTTTTTTTTTTTTTAGCACTGACCACTGTATTAATGTCACTGGTCCCCAAAAAGTGTCACTTGGTGGTGCCACCAGATTTGTCCGCCGCAATGGCGCAGTCCCGCTAAAAATCGCTGATCGCCACCATTATTGGTTAAAAAAATTCCATAAATATATCCCAGTTTGTAGACGCGATAACTTTTTTTTGCGCTATAAACAAAAAAAGAGTGACAATTTTGAAAAAAAAAAAAAAATATATATATATATATATATATATATATATATATATATATATATATATAGCAACAGAATCCTGTAATAAATCGTGATTTTACACTTGCTGTAGAGTGTAATGTTGGAATGCTTTAACAAGCGATTATAAAAAATAGTTTTTGTAAAGGTGATAGGTGTGTGTTGCACCCTCTGCAACATGCGGAGCTGCAATCGGGAATATGCTAAAAATAAAACATATATATTTATATCACTTCCTTCAAAAAGCAGTTTTTAGAAAAAAGAAGGGAAAAAAAGAGAGAAAATGTCAGTTTAAAGTGTCTGTTGTAGCAGAAACGCAACTTTGGTGCTGTTATGACCTAATATGGCCCCAAACACGGGGAGCCGTCATGTGTTCTGCTGGGTGACAATACACGCAAAAAAAGCACAAAACGCACCCGACTCACTATAGATTGTAATTGTTTTCATCCCAGATTTATTGTTCTGTCCTCAGCTGTGAAATATTCTGAGAGCTCCGGGCAGAATGAGAACATCAGCAAAGCCAAGCTCAAAGGTAAGTAGTCTGATCCTATCTCATAACATGGGGGGGAGGGGCGAATTCTGGAGGTGCCGAAAAAAGAGGCATTCATGTGCCATATACAGTACAGTGTGTCCAATGTACTCCTCTCCTTCCCTCTGTACTGCTCACCTCATCTCCCCTCTGTACTCCACTCTGTACTCCTCTCCTCCCCTCCTTCCCCCTGTACTCCCCCCCTCCCCTCTCTACTTTCCTCCTCCCCTCTCTACTTTCCTCCTCCCCTCTCTACATCCCTCCTCCCCTCTCTACATCCCTCCTCCCCTCTCTACATCCCTCCTCCCCTCTCTACTTTCCTCCTCCCCTCTCTACTTTCCTCCTCCTCTCTCTACTTTCCTCCCCCCCTCTCTACTTTCCTCCTCCCCCCCTCTCTACTTTCCTCCTCCCCCCCTCTCTACTTTCCTCCTCCCCCCCTCTCTACTTTTCTCTTCCATCTCTACTTTTCTCTTCAATCTCTACTTTTCTCTTCAATCTCTACTTTTCTCTTCAATCTCTACTTTTCTCCTTCCCTCTCTACTTTCCTCCTTCCCTCTCTACTCCCCTCCTCCCCTCGGTACTCCCCTCCTCCCCTCGGTACTCCCCTCTTCCCTCTGTACTGCTCTCCTTCCCTCTGTACTCCTCACCTCCCCTCTGTACTCCCCTCCTTCCCTCTCTACTCCCCTCCTTCCTTCTGTACTCCTCACCTCCCCTCTGTTCTCCCCTCCTTCCCTCTGTTCTCCCCTCCTCCCCTCTGTTCTCCCCTCCTCCCCTCTGTTCTCCCCTCCTACCCTCTGTTCTCCCCTCCTCCCCTCTGTTCTCCCCTCCTTCCCTCTGTTCTCCCCTCCTTCCCTCTGTTCTCCCCTCCTCCCCTCTGTTCTCCCCTCTGTTCTCCCCTCCTTCCCTCTGTTCTCCCCTCCTTCCCTCTGTTCTCCCCTCCTTCCCTCTGTTCTCCCCTCCTTCCCTCTGTTCTCCCCTCCTTCCCTCTGTTCTCCCCTCCTTCCCTCTGTTCTCCCCTCCTCCCCTCTGTTCTCCCCTCCTCCCCTCTTTACCCCCCCTCCTCCCCTCTTTACCCCCCCTCCCCTCTTTACTTTCCTCCGTACTTCTGTCCTCCCCTCTGTACTCCTCTGCTTCCTTCTGTACTCCTCCCCCCTGTACCCCCCTCCTCCCCCCTGTACCCCCCTCCTCCCCCCTGTACTCCCCTCCTCCCCCCTGTACTCCTCTTCTCCCCTCTTCCCTCTGTACTCCTCTTCTTCCCTCTGTACTCCCCTTCTTCCCTCTGTACTCCCCTTCTTCCCTCTGTACTCCCCTCTTCCCCTCTGTACTCCCCTCTTCCCCTCTGTACTCCCTCCTGTACTCCCCTCCCCTCTGTACTCCTCACCTTCCCTCTGTACTCCCCTCCTCCCCTCTTTACTCCTCCCCTCTCTACTCCGCCCCTCCCCTCTCTACTCCGCCCCTCCCCTCTCTACTCCGCCGCTCCCCTCTCTACTCCGCCCCTCCCCTCTCTACTCCGCCCCTCCCCTCTCTACTCCGCCCCTCCCCTCTCTACTCCGCCCCTCCCCTCTCTACTCCGCCCCTCCCCTCTCTACTCCGCCCCTCCCCTCTCTACTCCGCCCCTCCCCTCTCTACTCTGCCTCTCCCCTCTCTACTCCTCTCCTTCCCTCTGTACTCCCCTCCTTCCCTCTGTTCTCCCCTCCTTCCCTCTGTTCTCCCCTCCTTCCCTCTGTTCTCCCCTCCTTCCCTCTGTTCTCCCCTCCTCCCCTCTGTTCTCCCCTCCTTCCCTCTGTTCTCCCCTCCTTCCCTCTGTTCTCCCCTCCTTCCCTCTGTTCTCCCCTCCTTCCCTCTGTTCTCCCCTCCTTCCCTCTGTTCTCCCCTCCTTCCCTCTGTTCTCCCCTCCTTCCCTCTGTTCTCCCCTCCTTCCCTCTGTTCTCCCCTCCTTCCCTCTGTTCTCCCCTCCTCCCCTCTGTTCTCCCCTCCTCCCCTCTGTTCTCCCCTCCTCCCCTCTTTACCCCCCCTCCTCCCCTCTTTACCCCCCCTCCCCTCTTTACTTTCCTCCGTACTTCTCTGCTTCCTTCTGTACTCCTCCCCCCTGTACCCCCCTCCTCCCCCCTGTACCCCCCTCCTCCCCCCTGTACCCCACTCCTCCCCCCTGTACTCCCCTCCTCCCCCCTGTACTCCTCTTCTCCCCTCTTCCCTCTGTACTCCTCTTCTTCCCTCTGTACTCCCCTCCTTCCCTCTGTACTCCCCTCCTTCCCTCTGTACTCCCCTCCTTCCCTCTGTACTCCCCTCCTTCCCTCTGTACTCCCCTCCTTCCCTCTGTACTCCCCTCTTCCCCTCTGTACTCCCCTCTTCCCCTCTGTACTCCCCTCTTCCCCTCTGTATTCCCTCCTGTACTCCCCTCCCCTCTGTACTCCTCACCTTCCCTCTGTACTCCCCTCCTCCCCTCTTTACTCCTCCCCTCTCTACTCCGCCCCTCCCCTCTCTACTCCGCCGCTCCCCTCTCTACTCCGCGCTCCCCTCTCTACTCCGCCGCTCCCCTCTCTACTCCGCCCCTCCCCTCTCTACTCCGCCCCTCCCCTCTCTACTCCGCCCCTCCCCTCTCTACTCCGCCCCTCCCCTCTCTACTCCGCCCCTCCCCTCTCTACTCCGCCCCTCCCCTCTCTACTCCGCCCCTCCCCTCTCTACTCCGCCCCTCCCCTCTCTACTCCGCCCCTCCCCTCTCTACTCCGCCCCTCCCCTCTCTACTCCGCCCCTCCCCTCTCTACTCCGCCTCTTCCCTCTCTACTCCTCTCCTTCCCTCTGTACTCCCCTCTGTACTCCCCTCTGTACCTCTCTTGTCCTCTTTGTACTCCTCTCGTCCTTTCTGTACTCCTCTCGTCCTTTCTGTACTCCTCTCGTCCTTTTTGTACTCCTCTCGTCCCCTCTGTACCCCTCTCGTCCCCTCTGTACCCCTCTCGTCCCCTCTGTACTCTCATCCCCTCTGTACTCCCCTCCCTCCCCTCTTCCCTCCCCTCTTCCCTCTGTACTCCTCTCCTTCCCTCTGTACTGAGTGGGGGGATCAGCAGAGCTGTGTGGGGGGGGGGGGGTTACTACTGAGTGGGGGATCAGCAGAGCTGGGGGTTACTACTGAGTGGGGGATCAGCAGAGCTGGGGGGGGGGTTACTACTTCCTCCCCCAGTCTGATTTGTGCTGTACAGGGACTCCCCAGTCCGGTTGAGGTCCTTGCACTGCCAGGATGGTGTCTATCTGGAGTTGACCTGTAAAGGTGTCACCTGTCTCTGCGTTGTGTCCTCCTCCAGGTATCATACGTGTCAGGAATCTCTGCCGAGTCCTCCGGCTTCCAGACAGCTTTGTGGGCACGGCCGTGTCGTACTACGAGCGGATCTTCCCCCACCCGATATGTCACTCCGTCAGCAAGGAGAAGAAGGAAGCCATCATGGGATGCTGCGTCTACATAACGTGCCGCCAACATCGCTGGCCAATCACTATGGGCACCGTCTGCACCCTCATGTACTCCCAGAAGGAGCTCTTCAGCTCCATGTTACCCAAGCTGGTGGAGGCCCTGAGGATCGACTTACCAACGTTTGACCTACGGCACCTGGTGGAAAGTCACTGCAAGAGGTACGATCGTTAGAGATGGGAATAGAATAGATGGCCAAGTCAATGTGTGGAAATTGGGTCTCGCTTTAACCACTTGCTGACCGCCTAACCGGGAAAAATACATCATGACCTTGCAGTTTAATACGAGGCCTGCAGCTGGATGCCACAACCCCCCCGGTATTAAAATTTTCTGCAGCCGCCGCTCTTTCCGATAAAAGTGATCCGAGCGGCTGATTAGCCACTGGATCACTTTTAGAAGCAGCAGGAGGTGTCACCCCCCTCCACTTTCCAGTGGTTCTCAGGTTTACCTGGCCCATCAGAAAGCCCACAAACCCATCTGGTGGTGGCGGTGGCGGCTTGCCATAGAGATTGGCAGAGGAAAGATGGCCTCCCCTCAACTCTATGGTCTTCTAGGAGGTCATGACGTAACTTCCGGTTCCAAGGCACATGTTCCTGTAGAAATGGCTGTGCATATAAGAGGGTGCTGAAGTGACCACCGGCTGGAACCGTGTCTAGTCCGAGAAAGAGAATGTCACCAGCCCACCAAGGATCTCCAGAACAAGTCCAAAGCTTTATTCGGCGATCACATCATTACAGAAGATGGCAATGTTTCGGAGCCATGCAGGACCCCTTCATCAGTCATGTGACCTTCCACTTCCGGTTACTTCTTGTTCACAGCCAATGTAAACAAGGCCCTTTTTTTTATTTTTTTAAGCATTAGATCAATGGCTTTTTTTATTTTACATTAGATCAATGGGGTGTTTTTTTTTTTTCTTTAAGCAATAGATCAGTGTTTTATTAGCATTAGATCAATTTTTTTTTTAAGCATTAGATCCATGGGTTTTTAATTTTTTTTTTTTTTTTTTTTTTTTATAAGCATTAGATCAATTTTATTTAATTTTTTAGCAATGGATCAATGTTTTTTATTTAATTTTTTAAATTTATTTTTTGATGCCTTTCATTGTAGAGGAGAGATTTGAGGTCTTATTGACCCCAGATCTCTCCATAAAGAGGAGCTGTCTACCTTATTTCTATTACAAGGGATGTTCACATTTCTCGTGATAGAAATAAAAGTGATTAAAAAAATAAATGAAAGGGACAGCGTAAAAATATAAAAAAATGATGTAATAATAATATTTTTTTTTTCTTAAAGCTGCCCCCCCCGCCATGCTCACGCGCAAAAGCGAACGCATACATTGGACACACCCACATGTAAACTGCGATCACACCACACATGTGAGGTATCGCCGCGAACGTCAGAGCGAGAGCAATAATTCTAGCACTAGACCTCCTCTGTAACTCTAAACAGGTAACTTGTAAAAAGTTTTAAAGCGTTGCCTTTGGAGATTTTTAGGTACCGTAGTTTTGGCGCGTCATTCAACGTACTCGAAGTAATATCATCTTTTATATTTTAAAAAAAATTGGGTTATATATAGTTTTTTTTTATTCATTAAAGTGTATTTTTTTTTTAAATAAATTGCTGCGCAAATACAGTGTGACATAAAAAATTGTAACGATCACCATTTTATTCTCCAGAGCCTCTACTAAAAAAAATATATATATCTATATATAGATATATAATGTTTGGGGGTTTTAAGTGATTTTCTAGCAAAAAAATACTGATTTTCTACCTGTAAACAAAAAGTGTCAGAATGGGTTTGGTCCTTGAATGGTGAATAAAGATGGGCGAACATCCCCCACCCCCCCCCCCCCCCCGGTTCGCAACAGAACTCCCGAACGGGAAAGATTCTGCCCCGAACCGTGAACCTCATTTAAGTCTATGGGAGCCGAACTCATTAAAGGGGTGTGGGGGTCTGGGTACTGCCCTGGAGGGGGACTTGTATAAATGAACATTTTTTTTTTTAACCACTTCAGCCCCGGAAGATTTTATCCCCCTTCTGACCAGAGCACTTTTTACAATTCGGCACTGTGACGTTTTAACTGACAATTGCACGGTCGTGCGACGCTGTACCCAATCAAAACTGACGTCCTTTTTTTTTCCCACAAATAGAGCTTTCTTTTGGTGGTATTAGATCACCTCTGCTTTTTTCTATTTTTTGCGCTACAAACAAAAAAAAGCGACAATTTTGAAAAAAAAAACGATTCTTTTACTTTTTGCTATAATAAATATCCCCTCAATTTAAAAAAAAACAACAAATTTCTTCATCAGTTTAGGCCGATATGTATTCTTCTACATACTTTTGGTAAAAAAATAAATCGCAATAAGCGGGTATTGATTGGTTTGCACAAAAGTTAAAGCGTCTACAAACTGATTTGTGATGATTTATGGCATTTTAATGGCATTTTTATTATTATTTTTTTTTTCTACTAGTAATGGCGGTGATCTGTGATTTTTAGTGGTATTGCGGCGGACAGATCAGACACTTTTGACACATTTTTCGGACCATTGGCATTTATACAGTGATCACTGCTATAAAAATGCACGGATTACTGTGCAAATGTCACTGGCAGGAAAGAGGTTAACACTAGGGGGGCGATCAAGGAGTTAAATGTGTGTTCCCTCAGCGTGTTCTAACTGTATGGGGATATGACTGACTAGGGGAGAAGACATATCGTTGTTCCTACTTAGTAGAAACAAACGACATGTCTTCTCTACCCTGACAGCACAGGGATATTTGTGTGTTTACACACACGGATCCTTGTGCACGCAATTGCGCGTGGCCGGCAGGCACGCATCAGGTCCCCCGCTGTGTAGTGGCTGCGCGCGGCCACTAAGGGGAAGGACGTACCCATACAGGATTTCGCCCAGGAGAGCCATTGTGCCGCAGTATATCTGCGTGAGCTGGTCAGGAACCGGTTAAAAAGAATAGTTTTTTTCAGGAGCAGTGATTTTAAGTGCAACAATAAACATGAAAAAATCCTTTAAATATAGTGCCTGGGGGGGTCCCCTAATGCCTTGTTTCCACTGAGCGGTTCGGTACGGTACGCTATTTTGAGTATTTGCATTATGAAAGCGGCCAATACAACCGAACCGCTCCATTCTGGGTCCTGCTTCAGATGTGGGGCCATTGAAAATGGTACGGTTCCGTTAGGGCGGAGCTACAATACATTCCACTGATTGGCGGACGTGTGACGCCATGCTAGGCATTTTTTCTAAACCCACGTATGGCCCCTGGCGGTCTGACTTGCAGTGGAAACGCTCGCCTGAATAGGCAAGACCATTCTAGGCCTTCCAAACTGTACCGACCCGAACCGATCCGCTCAGTAGAAATGAGGCATTAGTCTGCCTGTAAAGTGGCGCATCTGTACCCTGTATAGAACCTGCTGCAGCAAAACTGACATTTCTAAAGAAAAAAAAGAAAACTAGTCAAATCACATTTAAATTGAATCGCGGTTGCAATTGCCAGCCTCTTAAAGCTCCACTTTAAGGGCAATATAAGTGTATGCCATCACTTGGAGCTCCTTTTTTCTTTGTTTGTTCTTATTCTTTATTTGTTTTGTATTTTTTATTTTTTCTTATTTTAGCACACATGTAAAAAAAAAAAAATCTTAATTTTTGGGAATAAAATTACTTACACCCCCAAAACAATATATATTTTCTGAAAGCAGAGGCCCTGTAGAATAAAAAGGTGATAGTTGCAAATTTTATGCACAACTGTTTATGAAGCGCAATTTTTTTTTTCAGAATAAAAATATAAATAAATTTTAGTCCAAACACACACCGTATAACACTCATTTTTTGGGTAACATATAAAAGATGAGGTTGCATCGAGTGAATAGATACCAAACATGTCATGCCAAAAAATGCTCTGGTGATATGGCAAAAAAACGATGGCGACGCTTTAAAAGCCTTTTACATCTGATCGATTTAGAGTGAATTAGGGGCTCTTGTGCTAGGATTATTGTTCTCACTCTGACGTTTGCGGCGATATGTCACACGTGGAGTGCGACCGCGGTTTACATATGCGCTTGCACCCTGGGCTTGCGTTTGCTTAGGTATGCAGGGCAGCGGGGGTTATGGATTTTTTTTTTTTATTAATACATTTTAATATAATTTTATTTTTTAAAACTTTTTTCTTTTATATATTTTTTACTTGATTGCTATCATATATGTAATAGCATTGGGCAGGTGACAGGTACTCTTTAGATGTGGCCCCTGGCTGTACCGGCCAGTAAATTGGGGATCTGAAACAGGAAGTGACAAAATGATTGTTTACATGGGAGATGGAGCCATGGCTTTGCCTCGATGTCCACCCTGAAGCCGGCGGTTGCGGTCCCCCCAGGCTCTCGGTAAGAGGGACGGGGGGGAACGGGGTTGGGGGAGTGGCTTTCACTTTCAAGCCAGGAGTAATTAAAGGACCCTTGTCTAAAATGTCCTTAGTATGTGTGTATTTGAACATGTGAGGAAGGGGCTGTAGATTGTAAGCTCCTTGGGTGCCGGGACTGATGTTAATGTACAGTAAGAAAAGCGTTGGTTAATTTGGCTATATAATTGCCATTGGAATCTATAATTGCAGAGCATTTTCAAAATTAAAATCCAGCATAGTTACGTGTTTTCATTTCCTTTGGATCAGGGGGGTCTCCAAACATTCTAAACAAAGGGCCAGTTTACTGTCCTTCAAACTTAAGGGGGTTAGGGGCAGACTAAAGTATAAAATGCCAAAGTCTTGGTGGTCAGTTGGAGTAAAGTGTATCATTGGTATCAGTGGGAGGAATAGTGTCCCATCATCGGTGTCAGTGGGAGGAATAGTGTCCCATCATTGGTATCAGTGGGAGGAATAGTGTCCCATCATTGGTATCAGTAAGAGGAATAGTGCCCCATCATTGGTATCAGTGGGAGGAATAGTGCCCCATCATTGGTGTCAGCGGGAGGAATAGTGCCCCATCATTGGTGTCAGTGGGAGGAATAGTGCCCCATCATTGGTGTCAGTGGGAGGAATAGTGCCCCATCATTGGTGTCAGTGGGAGGAATAGTGTCTTATATGAGTGGAGGGAGTAGTGCCCCCAGCGGGCTGCAGTTTGGCGACCCCTGATTTACTGACTAAGGTTACATCCAGTTTCTCTAACACTTATCTTTGCAGTTTTCGGTTACTCCAGAACGCTCCGAACGCTCCTGAGGAATATTCAGAGAGTCTGGGCCGGGTATTAGAACGCACCCTGAAGACAGTGGAGCTGGCTGGAGAAACTTGGCTGGTCACCGGACGTCAGCCTGTCCCTATTATCACCGCAGCGGCCTTCCTTTCCTGGAAGTCCCTCAAACCCGCACAGCGGATCTCCTGCTCATTAGCAAAGTTTTGCAAATGGTGTGAAATCGGCACCCCACCTCCGGCAGCAGATAGAAGACTGAAGGAACTTCTAGAGACATTCCTCCAGCTGGCCCAGGAGCTGCCCTGGCTGAAGATGATGTCCCTCAACAAGAAGACGGTGGTCCAGCACTTGGGAGACATCTTGAAGCACAGGACTTACCTTCTCAGGAAGGCGATGGCAGCGGCAGAGATGTCCTCCACCGAACGAGGAGACTTGACAGCATCTGAAGAACCCAGCCTGAGCTCCGCGTTCCTCCCTCCAATCATGAAAAAACCAAAGAAACGACGTTACGACAACGCCTTCACAGGAGGGCAGCCAGACGTGACCGGAGAGGAGGAGATATCGGACAGCGAGATGGAGCAGTATCTTAGGACGCCGGCTGAGATTGAGGCCATTCAGCAGTACCAGGCCAAGCTTGGAGCATCACAGAGTCAAGGAGGAGATCCCACATAGAAGCCTATGGATAGAAGCGTTTCTTTCTTTTTTGGTGGTATTTAATCACCGTTGGGGGGGGGGGGTTAGTTTTTTCTAAGCAACTGAAAAAAGATGAAAAATGTTGAAATAAAAAACTTTTTGGTTTGTTATAAAATTTTGCAAATAGGTAATTTTTCTCCTTCACTGATGGGCATTAATAAGGCGGCACTGGTGGGCACTGTCACGGTGGCACTGACGAGGCTTCGCTGATGTGCACTGATGAGGTTACACTGATGGGCACTAATAAGGCAGCACTGCACTGGTGGGCATGGTCAAGTGGGCATGGATGAGGCTTCACTGATGGGCACTGATGAAGCTTCGCTGATGGGCACTGTCAAGGTGGCACCAATGAGGCTTCACTAATGGGCACGATGAGGCATCACTGATGGGCACGATGAGGCTTCACTGCTGGGCACGATGAGGCTTCACTGCTGGGCACGGATGAGGCTTCACTACTGGGCACGGATGAGGCTTCACTGCTGGGCACCGATGAGGCTTCACTGCTGGGCACGGATGAGGCTTCACTGATGGGCACTACTGAGGTGCGGCACTAATGAGGCTGCACTGGTGGGCACTGATAACCTGCACTGATGGACAGTGACACTGGTATGCTGCACTAATTATCAGTGTAGGTGTGCCCTGTCACTGGATGGACAGTTATTGGCTTTCCTTTCCTCAGACAGTGACAGCGCTGAGGAAGGAAAATGGCAATAAACTGACATTTGTTCACGTGATGAGCTGTGATTGGACACAGATGATCACACGGTAAAGGGCTGCTGTGATTGAGCCTTTACCTTAATCTGTGATCAGCTGTGTCCGAAGGATCACAGAGCGTGCCCGATGTCCTCCGGGTTCTGGAAGGACGTCAATAATTCTCCTCCAGAACTGGACGACCACAGTGTAGCCGTCATTCGGCTGTAGCACGGCCGGCAAGTGGTTAACCACTTGCCAACTCACAGTAAATGTACTGCGAGCAAGTTCAGGCACAGCAATGAACGTTGATGCCCACTTCTGAGCTTTCAGGCGCATATAAGCGGGCCCCCTGCTGTGATTGACCGCACGAGTTTGTAAGCAGGTTTCAGCCAATCACAGCACAGAGTTCTGAGTTTACAAACACACAGAACTCTGTACATAGAACAGTGATCTGGCTGTTTCTTCTCCCTGAAAAGCATTCATATTTTTGCCACCCAAATGCATTATTTTACATTTTTCTACATTGAACCTCATTTGCCATGTAGTCGCCCACCCCATTAATTTGTTCAGATCTTCTTGCAAGGTTTCCAGATCCTGCAGAGAAGTTATTGCCCTGCTTAGCTTAGTATCGTCTGCAAATAGAGAGATTGAACTGTTTATCCCATCCTCCATGTTATGAACAAATTAAATAGGATTGGTCCCAGCACAGAACCCCACTACCCACCCCTGACCATTCTGAGTACTCCCCATTTATCACCACCCTCTGAACACACCCTTGTAGCCAGTTTTAAATTCATGTACTCACCCTATGGTCCATGCCAACGGACCTTATTTGGACAGTAAACGTTTATGGGGAACTGTGTCAAATGCTTTTGCAAAATCCAGATACACCACGTCTACGGGCCTTCCTTTATCTAGATGGCAACTCACCTCCTCATAGAAGGTTAATAGATTGGTTTGGCAAGAACGATTCTACATGAATCCATGCTGATTACTGCTAATGATATTGTTCTTATTACTAGAATCTTGTATATAGTCCCTTATCATCCCCTCCAAGAGTTTACATACTATTGATGTTAGGCTAACTGGTCTGTAATTCCCAGGGATGTATTTTGTGCCCTTATTAAATATTGGTGCTACATTGGCTTTTCTCCAATCAGCTGGTACCATTCCAGTCAGTAGACTGTCAGTAAAAATTAGGAAAAATGGTCTGGCAATTACTCGTCTGAGTTCCCTAAGTACCCTCGGGTGCAAGCCATCTGGTCCCGGTGATTTATTAATGTTACGTTTCCCAAGTCTAATTTTAATTCTGTCCTCTGTTAACCATGGAGGTGCTTCCTGTGATGTGTCCTGAGGATAAACACTACAGTTTTGGTTACTGAAGCCCCCCAATTCACTCGTGAAGCCATCTCCCTATCCTTTGTATCCAGATGTCCTTCCTCATTCTTTATGGGGCCAATATGGTCTGTCCTCCCTTTTTTACTGTTTACATACTTAAAGAATTTCTTGGGATTTTTTTTGCTCTCCTCCGCTATGTCTCTTTCATGTTCTATCTTAGCCGCCCTAATTGCACCCTTACATTTCTTGTTGCATTCTTTATAAAGTCTGAATGCTGATGATGATCCCTCAACCTTGTATTTTTTGAAGGCCTTCTCCTTTGCTTTTATATGCATTTTTACATTGGAGTTAAGCCATCCAGGACTTTTGTTCGCTCTTAAATTTATTACCCAATGGGATGCATTGGCTAATGCCCTTATTTAAAATGTTCTTAAAGCAAACCCATCTCTCCTCCGTGTTCTTTGTTCCCAAGATTTTATCCCAATTCATGCCTTCTAGCAAGGTTCGTAGTTTAGGGTAGTTTGCTCTTTTGAAATTCAGTGTCTTTGTATTCCCCTTATGTTTCCTATTTGTTTGATTTATACTGGAGCCAATTGACCTGTGATCACTGTTTCCTAAATTGCCCCGTATTTCCACATGCGTGATCAGGTCTGTATTGTTGGTAATCAGTAGATCCAGTAACGCTTTATTTCTAGTTGGTGCGTCTACCATCTGCCCCATAAAATTGTCCTGCAAGACATTAAAGAACTGGCGAGCCTTAGACGAATGCGCGGTTCCCTCCGCCCAGTCTATGTCTGGATAATTAAGATAACACTTCCCATCCTTGCTGCTAATCCAACTTGTGATAGGAGATCCGTCTCCACTTCCTCCCTCAGGTTAGGGGGCCTATAAAATACTCCCAGTAATATTTTCCCTTTAGCTTCATCCCTTTGGAGCTCTACCCATAAGGATTCTACCTCCTCCCTAGCCCCCTTAATGATGTCATCTCTCACATTCACTTGTACATTATTCTTGATATATATAGGCATACAGTACCCTTCCCCCTTTATTACCCTCTCCAGCCCTGCGATAAAGGATATATCCTTGAATGGTTGCCAGCCAATCATGAGAGTTAATGAACCAGGTCTCTGAAATTCCCACAAAATCCAAATCATCCTCGTTCAACAGTATCTCTAGTTCACCCATCTTGTCCGCCAGGCTCCTGGCATTGGTACATAGTTTAGACCGGTCGCATACTATCCACTTATTGGTGTTCTGAGATTGCAACTAGGACTCGTTACTATACTTTGGGTTTATGTGCTTTAGTCAACCTACCACTAATGCCCCCAATACTTCCCTCTCTGGAATATGTTCCTTGCTGACTATCTCTACCTCCTGAGTCTTCCCCCCGCCGCCTAGTTTAACCAGTAGCCTACCGCCCACTGTCATATGACGGCCGGGCGGTAAGCCTATTGTTCTGAGTGGGCGTCATATGACATCCACCGTTTAAACAGGGCATGCGCGCGATCGTGAGCGCGCAGCCCTGTACTGTCGGTGGCGGCGTGTCACCGAGACACCGCTCGTCACCGACAGGGGTGAACAGCCACTGGGCATGGCTGTTTACCACGTGATCGGCCGTGATGAAGTCACGGCTGATCACTAATGGTACATCCCGCACTGCACGGCGCATGCGCGCGATCGTGAGCGCGCTGCGCGTGCACGTCGGTGGCGGCGTGTTCCCCGGGAACACTGCTCGTCACCGACGACAGTTTACAGCCATTGGCCAGTACTGTGTACCATGTGATCGGCTGTGATCCATTCACAGCCGATCACTAAGTGTAAACAAAGAGCTGTCACTAGCTGTTACTAGCCCTTCTCTCCTCACACACCGTTTCCAGTGTGAGGAGAGAAGAGCCAGGAGCAGTGAGTTACAGATCTTTGTATTTGTAGTGTCTGCACCAACACCACTTCTGTCCCATCGCCCCCCCAATTGTCATCTGTCACCCAACAGTCACCCCATAAAAAGTGCACCTGTCACATAGAGACTGCCATTAGTGACCATCAGCGGTGCCCTGTCACCCACCAGTGACCGTGCCCTGTCACCCGTCACCCATCAGTGACCTGCCCTGTCACCCGTCACCCATCAGTGACCTGCCCTGTCACCCGTCACCCATCAGTGACCTGCCCTGTCACCCGTCACCCACCAGTGACCGTGCCCTGTCACCCGTCACCCACCAGTGACCATTAGCGGTGCACCCGTCACCCATCAGTGACCGTCGCCTGTCAACAATCTGTGACTATCACCTGTCACCGTCCGTGGCCTGTCACCCATCAGTGACCGGGCCCTCTCACCCGTCACCCATCAGTGACTGTGCCCTGTTACCCATCAGTGACCGTCGCCTGTCAACTATCTGTGACCATCGCCCATCACACCATCACCTCTCAGTGAACGTCACCTGCCACCCATCGCACAGCCCATCAGTGACCGTCACCTGCCACCCATCTGTCACCCATCTGTCACCCGTCGCACAGCTACCCGCCACACAGCCATGTCCAAAAGAGGATATACAAGTGAGGAGGCGTTCCAGATCCTCTCTATGACTGATGAGAGCACCGGGGAGCTCTCATCAGAGTCCCATTCTGATTCCGAAACAAGTTCGGCATTTGAGCCGATCGAGAGTAGCAATGGTTCGGATGAAGAATGGGTCCCTTCTAAAAGGGCACGACACTCTGGAACCCAGGAAGCCGCCAGCAACCGGGATTATATTCCCAGTACCAGCTCTGCCGCCAGAAATAGGCCCCAGGAAGAAAGGCCCAGTACCAGTGCTGCCGCCAGCAATAGGCCCCAGGAACAAAGGCCCAGTACCAGTGCTGCCACCAGAGATGGGCCCCGCGCACAAATGCCCAGTACCAGTGCTGCCACATCACACCCGAGTTCCAGCACAGGAAATTCAACTCCCCCAACTACTGGAGTGTCACGTCCCCCAAGAGCCAGGGCCGCTACCTATATGCCAGATGGTCTTGCCAACCCAACATGGCTGCCTTCCAACTCGGGATCACCAAATATTCCCCCTTTCACAGCACAGCCAGGTGTGCAGGCCAACACCCAAAATTTTACAGAGATCAATTTTTTTCACCTGTTTTTGCCCGACACTTTGCTGCAGTTCATTGTGGACCAGACAAATTTGTATGCCCAGCAGTATATTGCCAGCAACCCCCAATCATCTTATGCCCGTCCGTTTGAGTGGAGAGATTTGAATATTGTGGAGTTCAAATTGTTTTTGGGCCTCACCCTAAATATGGGGCTTACAAAAAAAAATGAAGGACATACCTATTGGTCCACCCACCCCATCCACCATATGGCCATGTATTCTGCCGCTATGTCCAGGTCCCGATATGAGATGATTATGAGATTCTTTCATTTTAACGACAACACCCAGTGCCCTCCCAACAATCATCCAAATTCAGATAAGCTATACAAGATTCGCCCACTAATAAATTCATTTTCCCAACGATTTGCAGAACTTTATGTCCCCGAGAAGAATATATGTGTGGATGAGTCCCTGGTACCATTTTCAGGCCGGCTAGGAATAAAACAGTATATTCCTAGCAAAAAGGCCAAATATGGAGTCAAATTTTACAAGCTGTGTGAGAGAGCCACGGGATATCTATATGCATTCCGCATATATGAGGGAAGAGATTCCCAGCTCCAGCCCCCTGAGTGCCCAGCCTACATGGGCACAAATGGAAAAATCGTATGGGATCTGGCTTACCCACTTCTAAAAAAAGGCTATCATATATACCTGGACAACTTTTATACCAGCCTGCCCCTTTTCAGACACCTATATATTGAAAAAACCCTGGCCTGCGGAACTTCAAGAAAAAATAGGAAGGGCTTCCCACAATCCATTGTGAACAAAAGGCTGAAAAAGGGGGAAAGAGCAACACTGAGATGTAATGAAGTGCTGGCCTTGAGGTGGAAGGATAAGAGGGATGTGCACATGATGTCCACCATTCATGATGACACTGCAGTTGTAGTTCAGCGAAGACGAGGTCCCATTGAAAAACCGACATGTGTCCAAGACTATAATCTCTACATGGGGGGGGTGGATTTCAATGACCAAATGATTCAGCCCTATTTGTCAATAAGGAGGTCCCGATTCTGGTATAAGAAGGTAGCAATGTATCTAATTCATTTGGCCATTTACAATTCCTACATAATCTACACAAAATCCACAGAAAGCCCCGCCTCCTTCCTAAAATTCATAGAAGAAGTAGTCACGTCCCTCATCTATCCACAAAGACCCCTCCCAGAATTACCTCGTTCTGATGCTGTTAGCCGACTTCATGAATGGCACTTCCCGTACAACATTCCACCATCGGAAGCAGGCCGAAGACGGCAAAAAAAATGTCGTGTGTGCAGCAGAAGAGGTTTTCGAAAAGATACCAGCTTCCATTGTCCCCGGTGTCCCTCCCAACCTGGCCTTTGCATTGGTGAATGCTTTGAACTGTATCATACATCCCCAAGTTATTAGCCCATATTTTCCCCATTTTCGCTGATCATTTTCCATGCTTCCCCAAATAACCATGCCACTGCCTTCAATGTGAACTGACCCTGGCCTGCTTTTTGACTATGCCTCTGCCTACCGTTTGGACTGCTTCCACATGAACTGACCCTGGCCTGTTTTGACTATGCCTCTGCCCACCGTTTGGACTGCTTGCTCGTGAACTGACCCTGGCCTGTTTTGTGACTACTCTTCTGCCTACCGCTTGGACTGCTTGCACGTTAACTGACCCTGGCTTGTTTTATGGACTATGCTTTTGCCTACCGCTTGGACTGATCTGTTGCCCTGCTACTATAGTACACAGGGGTCTCACATATGTGAGGGGCTCCAGAATAGTTTTTCCGGATGGAGATAACAATTTTTTTTGTTTTCTCCCGGTTTTGTAATTTCCGGATTAGGGTCTGGAGTCCGGAGGCTTCATAGAGATTTGGGTGGGTCGAAGCCTCTACCCCTGTGCCCCTGTGCACAGGTCTTACCCAATTGTGGCCCTCAGCCTTCTGCTGACTTACTGCCATCATGCCTTTGCCTGCCGCATGAACGGACCACACATCTGCCTGCTACCTGGACTATGAAAATAATTCGCTGTAGCAAAAGGCAGTATGTTTATGAAGGGCTGGAGAGCGGTACAATAATGTGTGTCTGCAGGTAACAGTGTACCAGGACCAATATTATGGCTGTGCTGGCTGTCTCTGCCTGGACAATTCCTATGGACTGTGCTGTGCCGACTATAGACAATATTCCTGCCTGCTGCCTGGATAGTTATTGCTGTCGCTAAGCACATCCCTGACTGCTGCCTGGACCAGTGCTCTCTTCTGTGGACACTACTAAAAGCACAGGTAATACTTTTTTTTTATCCTTTCCGCAATAGAATTTATTTTGGATTGTAATTCTTGGTATGTACATGCTATGTGTTAGAAATATGAAGGGCCTTCAAAAATGATAGGTTGCCAGGAAATTATCTATGTAATGTATTCTCCTAGAACGCCTGATGGTGCTACTTGGATGTTGGGCCACTGTATGTGGCCAAGCTGTGTAAAAGTCTCACACATGTGGTATCCCCATACTCAGGGGGAGTAGCAGAATGTATTTTGGGGTGTCATTTTTGCTATGTATTTGCTATGTGTTGGAAATATCTTATAAATGGACAACTTTGTGTAAAAAAAATGCGTTTTTATTTTTTTTCCACATTTTCCAAAAACTTCTGGAAAAAAAATAACCGTTCAAAAGACTCATTATGCCTCATAGATTATACGTTGGGGTGTTTGCTTTCCAAAATGGGGTCATTTTGTGGGCAATTCCTTTGTCCTGGTGCTCCAGGGCCTTCAAAAGTGTAATAGGTGGTTGAGAAATGAGATGTTCAATTTATGCTCGTAGATCGCCTGATGGTGCTACTTCAATGTTGGGCCTTTGTATGTGGCCAGGCTGTGTAAAAGTCCCACACATGTGGTATCGCCATACTCAGGAGGAGTAGCAGAATGTATTTTGGGGTGTCATTTTTGCTATGTATTTGCTATGTGTTGGAAATATCTTATAAATGGACAACTTTGTGTAAAAAAAATGCGTTTTTATTTTTTTTCCACATTTTCCAAAAACTTCTGGAAAAAAAATAACCGTTCAAAAGACTCATTATGCCTCATAGATTATACGTTGGGGTGTTTGCTTTCCAAAATGGGGTCATTTTGTGGGCAATTCCTTTGTCCTGGTGCTCCAGGGCCTTCAAAAGTGTAATAGGTGGTTGAGAAATGAGATGTGCAATTTATGCTCGTAGATCGCCTGATGGTGCGACTTCAATGTTGGGCCTTTGTATGTGGCCAGGCTGTGTAAAAGTCCCACACATGTGGTATCGCCATACTCAGGAGGAGTAGCAGAATGTATTTTGGGGTGTCATTTTTGCTATGTATTTGCTATGTGTTGGAAATATCTTATAAATGGACAACTTTGTGTAAAAAAAATGCGTTTTTATTTTTTTTCCACATTTTCCAAAAACTTCTGGAAAAAAAATAACCGTTCAAAAGACTCATTATGCCTCATAGATTATACGTTGGGGTGTTTGCTTTCCAAAATGGGGTCATTTTGTGGGCAATTCCTTTGTCCTGGTGCTCCAGGGCCTTCAAAAGTGTAATAGGTGGTTGAGAAATGAGATGTGCAATTTATGCTCGTAGATCGCCTGATGGTGCGACTTCAATGTTGGGCCTTTGTATGTGGCCAGGCTGTGTAAAAGTCCCACACATGTGGTATCCCCATACTCGGTAAGAGTAGCAGAATGTATTTTGGGGTGTAATTTGTTGTATGCATATGCTCTGTGAGAGAAATAACCAGTTAATATGAAAATTTTGAAAAAAAAAAAAAAAAAAAAAAAAAAATCTTCCTTTTGCAAAGAATTGTGGGAAAAAATTACACCTTAAAAAAACTAACCATGCTACTTACTTAATACCTTGGAATGTCTACTTTCTAAAAAGGGGTAATTTGGGGGGTATTTGTACTTTTCTGACTTGTTAGTACCTCAAGAAATGAGATTCACCTGATGTACTGAAGGCCTGATCAGATGTTTTCAATTTTCAGTGATTGGCACCATAGTTTGTAGACTCTATAACTTTCACAAAGACCAAATAATATACACTAATTTGGGTTATTTTTACCAAAGATATATAGCAGTATAAATTGTGGCCAAAATTTATGAAGAAAAATTACTAATTTGCTAAATTTTATGACAAAAACAAAGAAAAAGGCAATTTTCACAAAATTTACGGTCTTTTTTTATTTATAGCACAAAAAATAAAAAACCCATTAGTGATTAAATACCACCAAAAGAAAGCTCTATTTGTGTGAGAAAAAGGACACAAATTTCATTTGGGTACAGTGTTGCATGACTGAGTAATAGTCATTCAAAGTGTAAGAGCACCGAAAGCTGAAAATTGGTCTGGGCAGGAAGGGGGTTTAAGTGCCCTGTATTGAGGTGGTTAAAAACTCCTCTAACTTTTTGGCCATCTTCATTCCCAGCTGATCTGCATCCTCCTCATTTAGGTGCAGTCCGTCCCTTCTATAGTACTGGTGATTGACTAAGAATTCGGCCCAGTCCTCCAGGAACCCAAACCCCTCCTTACTACACCAGCTCCTCAGCCACTTGTTTACTTGATTAATCTCTCTCTGCCTTGGTGTCAGTGGGAGGAATAGTACCCCACATCATTGGTATTAGTGGGGAGGAATAGTGTCCCATTATTGGTATCAGTGGGAGGAATAGTGCCCCATTATTGGTATTAGTGGGAGGAATAGTGTCCCATCATTGGGGGCAGTGAGAGGAATAGTGTCCCATCATTGGTATTAGTGGGAGAAATAGTGTCCCATCATTGGTATCAGTGGAAGGAATAGTGCCTCATCATTGGTGTCAGTGGGAGGAATAGTGCCCTATCATTGGTATCAGTGGAAGGAATAGTGCCCCATCATTGGTATTAGTGGGAGTAATCGTGCCCCATCATTGGTGACAATGGGAGGAATAGTGGCCCATCATTGGGGGCAGTGAGAGGAATAGTGTCCCATCATTGGTATTAGTGGGAGAAATAGTGTCCCATCATTGGTATCAGTGGAAGGAATAGTGCCTCATCATTGGTGTCAGTGGGAGGAATAGTGCCCTATCATTGGTATCAGTGGAAGGAATAGTGCCCCATCATTGGTATTAGTGGGAGTAATTGTGCCCCATCATTGGTGACAATGGGAGGAATAGTGGCCCATCAGTGGGAGAAATAGTGCCTCATCATTGGTGACTGGGAGGAATAGTGCACCATCATTGTTGTCAGTGGGAGGAATAGTGTCCCATCAATGGTATCAGTATGAGGAAAAGTGCCCCATCATTGGTGTCAATGGGAGGAATAGTGACAGATTAAGGCAAGCTGTTTGGAAACTGCTGCCTTATAACAACCAATCGTAGCCAGACCTGAAGAGGAATAATACAGGCAGTCTTATTAAAGCAGTATTAACCAAAAAAACAAAAATGTAATATATTGCAGCTCACCAATCATTAGATGTGGTGGCTGCATTTGTTTTCTTTTTCCCCCTCTGTTTTCACCTGTTCATCTGGCCAGTTACACACCCCCTGTATTGGAGTGCCTTAACTCTGGATGAAGGAGCACAGCAGGCACCCTTGCACTGCTGCATCATCAGTCTGGGGGGAGGGGAGTGTTAGATATACACTTAGATACACTAACAAATTGAAACTCCAGCTCACACTTTCTAATCAGTTACAGCAAATGTTTTTTTTTCTTTTTGGGATACATGTTTTACATAATCAAAACTGATCATTGTAAGAGCCTCTGTCAGTGGTAAATAGTTTGTCTCATCCATGTAAACTGATACATTCTGCTGGACAGCTTGTTCTTTTGAAAATAAAACAGACTTAGTGGCTGGATCACCAGATGAAAATAGAAGAAAGCCTAAAAAAAGAAAACTAATGCAGCCATCACATCTGAGAATTGGTAAGCTGTAATACAATAGAGTGGCTTGAGAAGCAAAGGGTCACGTTCCTCTTCCCATAGTGCGTGGTGTGTTCACTCACTGTAATAGCATTCTTCCAGCTTTGGTTCACCCGCAATACCCTCCTGTAATAGTGTTCTTTCAGCCTTGGTCCACCTGCAGTAACCTCCTGTAATAGTGATCCTTTGTCCACCCACAATACCCTCCTGTAAAAGCGTTCTTCCAGCCTTGGTCCACCTGCAATACCCTCCTATAATAGTGTTCTTCCAGCCTTAGTCCACTGGCAGTACCTACCTGTAATAGCGTTCTTCCAGCCTTGGTCCACCCACAATACCCTCCTGTAATTGTGAGCCTTGGTCCACCCCTAATACCCTCCTGTAATAGTGTTCTTCCAGCCTTGGTCCACCCGTAATACCCTCCTGTAATATCGTTCTTCCAGCCTTGGTCCACCCACAATACCCTCCTGTAATAGCATTCTTCCAGCCTTGGTCCACCAGCAGTACCCTCCTGTAGTAGCGTTCTTCCAGCCTGGGTCCACTCACAATACCCTCCTGTAATAGCGTTCTTCCAGCCTTGGTCCACCAGCAGTACCCTCCTGTAATAGCGTTCTTCCAGCCTTGGTCCACCCACAATACCCTCCTGTAATAGCGTTCTTCCAGCCTTGGTCCACCCGCAATACCCTCTTATAATAGTGTTCTTCCAGCCTTGGTCCATACACAATACCCTACTGTAACAGCGTTCTTCCAGCCTTGGTCCACCCACAATACCCTCCTGTAATAGTGTTCTTCCAGCCTTAGTCCACCCGTAATAACCACCTGTAGTAGTGTTCTTCCAGCCTTGGTCCACCCATAATACCCTCCCGTTATCACAGGTATAGAGTCGGATCACTGACAACCCATGTCTCGGAGGCACTGACATCCACACTTTAGAGAAGACTTACATCTTTGGATTTTGCAAACTTTAATATATTAAAAAAAATCACTGGGTGTATTCAAATAATACAAACATACTTGGGACATGATTTCTTTGGTACAATATAACAAAACACTATAAAAAAAAGCACAATGGACAATACAGAAGGTGAAAACACAGAAGCTTATTAAGGCAAGGAGCAATGCTGATTGTAGGGACCAACCCAAATCCTTACTGACCTTTCACAGATTTTAAGGGTAACTCCACTTTCGTGGGAAAATACATTAGCAAATGAATTAAAAATTAATACAGCTTATACAATTGCGACACAAGTTATATTGTAATCGAATTGTTATTAAAATGATCTTTCCATTTCAATCTGTGGCTGTAATTTTCTGTAAAATGCAATATGGCCACCTGGAGGCGCTCTTTACACAGATTGTAAACAGAAAGCCTCCCAGAAATGTCATTTCCTGCTTGTGTGATTGGCTCACTGATTTTCCCAGAAGTCTGCACTAAGATGCAAGTCAGATTTTGGGCATTTCCTGCAACAAAAATCTCATTTAGTGAGATACTCACTAACGGAAATCCCATCTAAAGGGATACAGAGGCTGCTGCTTTCCTCATTAGAGCCCTGCAAGTGCAGCAGCTGATTTATAATTATAAAGTCATTCCCATTCACATTCATTTTGCACATGGACACAGAGAAACAGCTATTTCTTCAGAAGCACAAAAGGTAGGAATCTGCAACAAAGCTTGTTACAATCCCTGCAATGTAGGGAAGGGGAGCGGAGGGTTTTTTTCTCAACAAAAGTGGAGTTACTCTTTAACAAGAAGGGAATATATGGCTGCTATGGTTACTACATCCGGCACCCCGTCATTGATACAGTGCAGCCTTACCAATCACGGATTAGCTATTTCTAGAATTATTTACTTGTATTCTCCCCCTGTCAGTGTCAGCATTGCATGCCTCCTGTGTGATGTTGATGCTGAGAAGACTCTCCTATAACCGGCATGATGTCAGAATGACATAAAAGAAAACTAAAGGCTTCGTTATCAATGCTCCCCTCTCCTGGAAGCCAGGATAGACTGTCAGCTCTGGGCTCAGGCAGAGAACAGCCTTCAATGAAGGTTGTACAATCAGCCAGGGAGTGAATACAAGTGAAAACTGGAGAGATCCCTGAGAGATATGGCTGAACTATTATTATCAAAAAAAAGTAAGTTGGTTGGTGGGGGATAAATTAGGATTGGTTGGTGGAGAATAAATTAGGACTGGTTGGTGGAGGATGAATTAGGATTGGTTGGTGGTGGGATGAATTAAGATTGGTTTGTGGGGGTGGGGGGGTGAACTAGGATTGGTTGATGGTGGGGTGAATTAGGATTGGTTGGTGGTGGAATGAATTAGAATTGGTGGGTGGTGGCTGAGTTAGGATTGAGTGGTGGGATGAATAAAGATTGGTTGGTGGGATGAATTAGGATTGGTTGGTAGGATGAATTAGGATTGGTTGGTGGTGGGGTGAATTAGAACTGGTTGGTGGTGGGATGAATTAAGATTGGTTTGTGTGTGTGTGTGTGTGTGGGGGGGGGACTAGGATTGGTTGGTGGTGGGGTGAATTAGGATAGGTTGATGGGGGGATGAATTAGAATTGGTGGGTGGTGGCTGAGTTAGGATTGAGTAGTGGGATGAATAAGGATTGGTTGGTGGGATGAATTAGGATTGGTTGGTAGGATGAATTAGGATTGGTTGGTGGTGGGGTGAATTAGAACTGGTTGGTGGTGGGATGAATTAAGATTGGTTTGTGTGTGTGTGTGGGGGGGGGACTAGGATTGGTTGGTGGTGGGGTGAATTAGGATAGGTTGATGGGGGGATGAATTAGAATTGGTGGGTGGTGGCTGAGTTAGGATTGAGTAGTGGGATGAATAAGGATTGGTTGGTGGGATGAATTAGGATTGGTTGGTAGAATGAATTAGGATTGGTTGGCGGGGATGAAATAGAATTAGTTGGTGGTGGGTGAGTTAGGATTGAGTTGGTGTGGGATAAATTAGGATAGGTTGATGGGGGATAAATTTGGATTGGTTGGTAGGGAGTTGAAATGGGAATGGTTGGTGTGGGACGAATTAGGATTGGTTGGTGTGGAATAAATTAGGATTGGTTGGTGGAGGATAAATTAGGATTGGTTGGTTAATATGAATTAGAATTGGTTGGAGGTGGGGTTAATTAGGATTGGTTGGTGGTTGGATGAATTAGGATTGGTTGGTGGTGGGGGGAATTAGGATTGGGTGGTGGTGGGATGAATTAGGATTAGGTGGTGGTGGGGTGAATTAGGAATGGGTGGTGGTGGGATGAATTAGGATTGGGTGGTGGGAGATGAATAAGGATTGGGTGGTGGGGGATGAATTAGGATTAGGTGGTGGGGGGTGAATTAGGATCGGGTGGTGGTGGGTGAATTAGGATCGGTTGGTGGTGGGTGAATTAGGATCGGTTGGTGGTGGGTGAATTAGGATTGGTTGGTGTGAGGATGAATTAGGATCCATTGGTGGTGGGTGAATTAGGATTGAGTGGTGGTGGGTGAATTAGGATTGGTTGGTGTGAGGATGAACTAGGATCGGTTGGTGGTGTGTGAATTAGCATTAGGTGGTGGGGGGTGAATTAGGATCGGTTGGTTGTGGGTGAATTAGGATCAGGTAGTGGTGGGTGAATTAGGATTAGGTGGTGGGGGTGAATTGGGATCGGTTGGTTGTGGGTGAATTAGGATCAGGTAGTGGTGGGTGAATTAGGATTAGGTGGTGGGGGTGAATTGGGATCGGTTGGTTGTGGGTGAATTAGGATCAGGTAGTGGGGGGTGAATTAGGATTAGGTGGTGGGGGTGAATTGGGATCGGTTGGTTGTGGGTGAATTAGGATCAGGTGGTGGGGGGTGAATTAGGATTAGGTGGTGGTGGGTGAATTAGGATCAGGTGCCGGGGGTGAATTGGGATTAGTGGCATACTGGGCTGCATTGCTTTTGCATTTTTAACACTGAATACGATGTAAGGTCAACCATTAGGAGATCGTTCTGCACGATTGTATTGCATTAATCCATTCTTGGCACCTATGAAGGGTTTTACATATTGGAAAGGGATAGAGATTCAATACATATTGGAATTGTTTAGTGGGAGGTTATAGGGATAGATATGGATGTTGCATTTATCAGGTCTGCATGTGCATAATTTTTATTGCCAGCTAGAAGCATCCAATGAAGCCACCTTTGCATGCAAGGACTTGAGTCGTGTCTCCTTACACTGTGTGCATCCATAGAAACACATAGCCCCATAGCCTAGAATGGCAAGGCACTCCCCTGCTCCTCCCACCTCCAAGCTAACAGACTGCACTGCCCACAGTTAACTCTTTCCTGTGAAGACTGGAAGTTCAGGGAAGCAGCACATCTTATCTGATTCGTCTATTTTATGTCAGTTTGATCTATTTTACTGAATAAACTCTTCGTAACGTGAATTCCCCGTCAGCATAAAAATTCTGCCGACCAGAACACAGCCAGCAAGATAGCAAGATATAGATTCTCAGACAAATGATTATAGTGATTTGCTAATTAACATTATTTTAATAACTGCAACATTGTAACCCAGAGGAAGGGGCCATAAAATATATTTTCTGGGGTATTTCCCGGCAGAATTGTGTAAGAATGTGTCGCTTCTACCAACCAGACGTCAGCTGGGGGCATGTTGGGCATACTTGTCACACTTAAAGTAGAACTCCAATTAAAAATAATGAAAACAAATCCCATTAAATGTTAAAATAAATAAAAGCAGCTTGTGCTGCAATATTTGCCTTCAATCTGGGGCTGCCCCCCCTCCCCCTACATAAATTCTTCTATACTAGATGTCCTTCTGGCCTGAAAGACTGTCAGCATCATTAAAACCATTGCTTTAAACTTTTTTTTTTACATTTCTTCAGTTTCTTCCTGGTTTCCTTCCTAGGCAAATGATGTCATACAGTGCCTTGAAAAAGTATTCACACCCCTTGAAATTTTCCACATTTTGTCATGTTACAACCAAAAACAAATGTTTTTATTGGGATTTTATGTGATAGACCAACACAAAGTGGCACATAATTGTGAAGTGGAAGGAAAATGATAAATGATACAAATAAATATGTGAAAAGTGTGTGTGTGTGTGGGGGGGGGGGGGGGCATTTGTATTCAGCCCCCTTTACTCTGATACCCCTAACTAAAATCTAGTGGAACCAATTGCCTTCAGAAATCACTTAATTAGTAAATAGAGCCCACCTGTGTGTCATTTAATCTCAGTATAAATACAGCTGTTCTGTGAAGCCCTCAGAGGTTTTTTTAGAGAACCTTAGTGAACAAACAACATCATGAAGGCCAAGGAACACACCAGACAAGTCAGGGATAAAGTTGTGGAGAAGTATAAAGAAGGGTTAGGTTATAAAAATATATCCCAAGCTTTGAACATCTCACGGAGCTCTGTTCAATCCATCATCGGAAAATGGAAAGAGTATGGCACAACTGCAACCCTACCAAGACATGGCCGTCCACCTAAACTGACCGGCCGGGCAAGGAGAGCATTCATCAGAGAAGAGCCAAGAGGTCCATGGTAACCCTGGAGGAGCTGCAGAGATCCACAGCTCAGGTGGGAGAATCTGTCCACAGGACAACTATTAGTCGTGTTCTCCACAAATCTGCCCTTTATGGAAGAGTGACAAGAAGAAAGACATTGGTGAAAGAAAGTCATAAGAAGTCCTGTTTGTAGTTTGTGAGAAGCCATGTGGAGGACACAGCAAACATGTGGAAGAAGGTGATCTGGTCAGATGAGACCAAAATTAATCTTTTTGGCCTAAAAGCAAAACACTATGTGTGGGGAAAACTAACACTGCACATCACCCTGAACACACCATCCCCACCGTGAAACATGGTGGTGGCAGCATCATGTGGTGGGGGTGCTTTTCTTCAGCAGGGACAGGGAAGCTGGTCAGAGTTGATGGGAAGATGGATGGAGACAAATACAGGACAATCTTAGAAGAAAACCTGTTAGAGTCTGCAAAAGACTTGAGATTGGGGCAGAGGTTCACCTTCCAGCAGGACAACGACCCGAAACATCCAGCCAGAGCTACAATGGAATGGTTTAGATCAAAGCATATTCATGTGTTAGAATGGCCCAGTCACAGTCCAGACCTAAATCCCATTGAGAATCTGTGGCAAGGCTTGAAAATTGCTGTTCACAGACGCTCTCCATCCAATCTGACAGAGCTTGAGATATATTACAAAGAAGAATGGGCAGAAATGTCCTCTCTAGATGTGCAAAGCTGATAGAGACATCCTCAAAAAGACTTGTAGAGAAAGGGGGTCATACAAAGTATTGACTCCGGGGGGCGCCATACAAATGCCCCCCACACTTTTCACATATTTATTTGTATCATTTTCCTTCCACTTCACAATTATGTGTCACTTTGTGTTGGTCTATTACATAAAATCCCAATAAAATACATTTCTGTTTTTAGTTGTAACATGACAAAATGTGGAGAATTTCAAGGGGTATGAATACCAAATCTCACAAGATGATGCTCCAGCACAATGCAGGACCTCATGTTTTGGGCTACTTGGCATTCCTTAGGATCTTGCCGGTGGTGATGAACTTATGTTCAGCTCAAATCCAAGTTCGCCTGAAAGTTACTTTTCACTGCTGGGCCAATGAGCTGCAGGCAGGAGATTCTTCGCCCCACAGTTTATATACACAAAGGGGTGGGAATGCTCGTGACATCATTGTACATTCAGGCTTATGTTCATATTAGGTCAATGTCATTCCTGGATTAAATTCTAGGTCATTTCTAGGCCAATGTCAGCGACCTAATATGGCCATATTAGGTCAATGATGTCATAGTCATATCTGCCACTTTGTATACAGTATATGCAGCTCTGGGGTGGGAAATCTCCCATCCGCAAGCGCAGCAATGACAGCTAACTTCCAAGTTCAGTCCAAACCCAAGTTCATCCTTACTCGCTGGAAGGATGGTTAGGCTACTCTCACCAAGGCCCCAAGGGTGAAAGAGATAGAGTAAGCAACTTTTCTCCTACGGGTCTATTATACAGTGAGCTAAAAAAGGGAGAGGTGCCGCTTTAAGGCCGATTTTAGGTGAATCATCCATCCTTATGGAGCCTATTTTGGGGAAAAATATATGTTCAGATTTGTGGTTCGGCAAGGCTAGCCAGCAGATAACCCAACAGTAAAAAATACACATTTCCCCAGAATGCTTCTCACAGTAAATCAAGCTCCATGTTTGATGGGCCTGTGGCCATATTAGGTCAATGTAATTTCTTTGTTCAGTCCTAGGTCATTTCTAGGCCAATGTTATTGACCTAATACTGCCATTCTAAGTCATTGTCATTTCTGGGTTCAATCCTAGCCTATTGCTAGGCCAATGTCACTGACCTAAAATGGGCATTCTAGGTCAATGTCATTTGTTTGTTCAATCCTAGATAATTTATAGGCCAATGTCATTGACCTAATATGGCCACGTGGCATCTCCATCACTTTGTATATGTGCTGATGTGGGGTGGGGAATCACCTGTCCTGGCCCAGCAATTACAGCTATTGTCTGGGTTCAGACCAAACCCAAGTTCATTCCTACTGGCCTGGAAGGATGGTGATGTCACTCTCACCTAGGCCCCGATGGAGAGACAGGGTAAGTACAGTATGTGTTTTAACTTTTCTCCCAGCTGGTCCATTATACAGTAAAATATAAAGGGAGGGGGGCCACTTTTGGGTGAATCGCCCATCCTTTCAGACCCCCTTTTTTTTTTTTAGACCCTAGGCCAATGAGCTGCAGGCAGGATATTCTCCACTCACAGTTGATGTATACAAAAAGGTGGGAATGCCAATGACATCATTGACCTAATATAGGCCCCTGTTCATTTTAGGTCAATACCCAAGATGGACATTCTATGGCGATGTCATTTCTAGGTTAAATTCTAGGCCAATGTTAGTGACCTAATATGGCCATGTGGCCATATTATGTCCATGTCATTGACCTAAAATGGCCATTCTAGGTTAATGTCTTTTCTGAGCTCAATCCTAGATAATTACTAGGTCAATGTCATTGACCTAATATGGACATTCTAGGGCAATGTCATTTCTAAGTTAAATTCTAGGCCAAGGTTAGCGACCTAATATGGCCATATTATGTCCATGTCATTGACCTAAAATGGCCATTCTAGGTCAATGTCTTTTCTGGGCTCAATCCTAGGTAATTACTAGGTCAATGTCATTGACTTAATATGTCTGATAAGTCAGCCAGTTTTCGGGTTCAGACCAAACCCAAGTTTATCCCTACTCACCGGGAGTAGGGTAAAGCTCCGTACACACGATCGGAAATCCCACCAGTAAAAGTCCAATGAGAGCTTTTGGTCGGAAATTCCGACCGTGTGTACGCTCCATCGGACTTTTGCTGGCGGAATTTCTGCCATCAAAAGATTGAGAGCAGGTTCTCTATTTTTCCGACGGAAAAAGTTCCGATCGGAAATTCCGATCGTCTGTAGCAATTCCGACGCGCAAAATTCCTACGCATGCTTGGAAGCATTGAACTTCATTTTCTTGGCTCGTCGTAGCGTTGTACATCACAGCGTTCTTGACGGTCGAAAGTTCAGAGAACTTTTGTGTGACCCGTGTGCATGCAAGCCAAGCTTGAGCGGAATTCCGTCATGGTTTTTCCGACGAAAACTCCGATCGTGTGTACACGGCATTACACCACTCTCACCTAGGCCCCAAGGGTAAAAGAGATAGGTTAAGTACAGTATATGTTATAACTTTTCTTCCAGGTGGTTTATTATACAGTAAAATATAAAGGGAGAGGGGGGGCACTTTTGGGTGAATCCTTTCAGACTGTTTTTGAGGAAAGAATTTTGTGGATTGACAAGGCAATTAACCTAAAAGTAAAATACACATTTCTAGAGAACACTTCTCATACTAAATCAAGTTCCATACTTGATGGGTCCATGACCATATTAGGTAAAAGTAATTTCTGGGTTCAATGATAGGTAATTTCTACGCCAATGTCATTGACCTAATATGGCCACGTGGTCATATTGGGTCAATAACATTGACCTAAAATAGACATTTTAGGCCAATGTCATTTCTGGGTGCAATTATAGGTAATTTATAGGCCAATGTCATTGACCTAAAATGGGCATTCTAGGGCAATATTATTCCTGGGTTGAGTACTACGTCATTTCTAGGTCAATATCATTGACCTAATACGATCATGTCGCCATATTAGGTCAATAATGTCATGTGCATCTCCGCCACTTTGTGTACATGTAGCTGCAGGGTGGGGAATCTCCCATCAGCAACTCATTGGCCCAGCAATGACCGCTAACTTCTGATTTCAGACCAAACCCAAGCTCGTCCCATCTTGCCAGAAGGATGGTAATGCCACTCTCCCCCAGGCCCCAAGGGCAAAAACTGGAGATAGGGTGAGCAGGGCCATGGATAAAGGGGTACCACCTGTCCTCTTCTATGGGTCTCAGGCCAGCAGGGGGGTGAATCAAATGTGGGCAGGTAGGGCGATCAGGAGTGGCGGAGGGTGGGGGGGGGCAATTACTGGAACCGATGCCCTGTATGGCTCTCTCTGCAGCAGCTGAAATCTGGTTTCATCTCCTCTGCCTCCTGTGTGCTTTCAGCTGCTGCAAAGAGAGCCATACAGGGGATCGATCAGCAATTGTTCCTCCGCCACACTGACCACCCTCCCTGTGCACCATACATTTCTCCCTGCTGCCCAGGCTCCCCTGTGTGCCCCCCCCACAGTTCTGCTGGCTTTGTAACCTCTTCTTCACACCAGCAGGCGTAAGCACACAATAGGATCCTTTAAGATAAAGAGTAGTGGAAGGGTCAAGCAAATATGTCATATTTAAAAGCCTCTTCCTTTCCTGAACACAATGACTGATCAGTACTGATCACTTACTGTGTTCATTCATAATTGGAGCATAGTAAATACAATAGTGTATTTATTTGGGGGGGGGGGGGTTGTCAGGTTGGCTGTATGGAGCTCCATGGTTTCTACCAACAGCCCTGGGGGTAGGTACATGTTCTAACTTTTCTCCCCACAGGTCCATTATACAGTGGAATATAAAAGAAGTGGGGGTAGCTTTAAGGCCAATTTTGGGTGAATCCTCCATAATTTCAGACCCTGTTTTGTGGATTGATAAGGCTTACCTGCAGTTACCCCAACACAAAAATACACATTTCTAGAAAATGCTCCTCACACCAAATCAAGTTCCATACTCGATGCGCCATGTTGATTATTTTCAGGCTTCAAGCCTACTTTAATATTTCTATGTATGAGCGTATTGATTGTATCGCTAAAAAAAACAAAACCTTTTTCCCCATTGAAGCCCACATCTTTGGCATTTTCTTGAATATAATAAAGCTTTAAAAAAAAAAGGCACATTGTTTGTAGATTTCCCCTCCCATATACACAAGAAAAAAAAAAAAACGTTTCTGGGAATCCAACAATCATTGTTTCACATTTACACGATCATCCCTCTGTGAAATCCTATGTATAACATTACACATACAACATTTCTTATATGGTATACAAACTAAAGATGCACTTCCATGCATTGACGTAAAAAGGTTACTAATACTGATATGGAAAATTTACACAGGTCTCCGAAAAAAGAGACCCCGATCTGTCTATACAATATACAATATAATTCCATATTTGAAAAATAGACGTTTTTTTTCCCTCTGAAATAATAAATTTAAAAAATACATTATCACATATACCATGCAAAAAGTGAACTTCATGAAAAAAAAATAAAAAAAATAGTTTGTTGCGATTGTCGTCAAAAAATACCGAACTTTGTGGGTCAAAAGCAGACGATCGCAATTGACAGTACCAAGTACTCTAATTCTGAGGATCTGCCTTGACAAACCAGTCAGCTGTTCAACATTAAAGAAGGGGCAGAACACAACATTAATCCTCTAAAGACACATGAAAGTCAGGAATGAGGTCATAGAAGAAGCATGTGGTGATGGTGGGGATGGTGGGGATGGTGGAGGAAAAGGTGTAATGGGATGGAGTGACGGAAAAGTTCTGGATAAGTGCACAATTCCACAAATGCCTTGGACTAGAAATTCCTTCAAAAAAAAAAAAAGTGCTTAATGTGGAAAACAGAGAGGCTTATAAGGCACGTGTGTCTCAGATTAGAAACAGACCGCCTGAGGCGCGTTTAGTCACCTGATTTGGGAAAACGAACCTCGGGGTTTTCCGGTTTTTTTTTTTTTGGTACTGGAGGAGTTCAGGAATTTTTTAAAACAGCTTTAGGATTATAACAAGTGTTCAACGACACGAGTCACATGATAAGACAGATGACCGCTATCCTCATCAAGTGCGCCTTGTTCCAAAAACGAATCATATGATGGATCAATCCAAGGTCCTTCAAGATGTTCTTTTTTGCAGAATAAAGATTTCCTGCTGAGACACACATTTCCTATTGACAGTCCTCCGTTCGATACTCTTGCACAATGCCGCAATCATTATGCGTTCAGTACACAATCGTACAATACACTGATATTCCAGGTACTGTTGAGGGTCTCAGCCATTTCCACCAACCTATCTATCATCATATGGCTGCGGAGAGCTCCTTTTTTTCCCTATCCTTTGTTGGCATCTGGGTCATCATGCCATCTGTACTTAAACATCAACTACACAGTAGTTTCACTCTTCCAGAGCCCCGTTTTCATGGCGGTGGGGCTCTCTGTAGTAGCAAGATTGATGTCATACTTGCTACCCTTTAGGACACCATTTTGGTTGCCTGTATTAAGTGGAAAGGACCTCCGTTTGCTCTCCCTTTCCATGCTGTTGGCTTGCTTGAGATTGTCCCGGCTGGCGCTTTTCCGCTGTGCTCTGGCAAAGTCCTGAGCCTGGTGCCCGCTGCTGTCACTCCCTTCGGAATGGGTGAGCGCCCCCTCTGGGTCCCTGGCTGCCACCTCAGTCCTGCCATTGTTTAAGGGGCTACTCTTACTATGATAGCTCTCGGAGTGACTGTTGTGGACGCTGCCGCTCTCGCTGGAAGGCAAGTCCGAAGAGGGTCCGCGGAGCACCTTTAACCGGTGGTGCTTCCCTTCCCGGTATTGCTTAGTTCTGCTTTTATGGTTTCTGCGATTGTGCAAGTTGTTGGTGTAGCGGCTTTGGGCCGTCACACATTTGTTGTTGGCGGGCTCGCTATCCTCGCAGCTGGCCGGCTTAGGCGGGCAGTTTTCGGCCTGGTTCTGAGCCACCTGCAAGTTGGTGATTTTGCAAGGTCCTGTGTTAGAGTTACTGCTGTTGCTTGGGGAAGACGACGACTTAACGGAGTGCGTCCCATCAGGGTTACACCCGATAAAAACCGGAGGCGTGTCATCTACGGGAGAACTGGTCTGCACATAGGCTTGAATCGGTGCGGTTTCGGTGTACATTGGGCAGCAAGAACGCTGAACATCCTGGCGGCGTATGCAATGGTGAATGAAAATGAACAGCCCCAGGGCCACGGCCGTCACTCCATAGAGGCAACTAAAGATTATATTCAGATACCAAATTTGTGACACAGCAAAGGCTCCAAAAATCCAGAGGATAACGTACAAGACGTGAACGATGACCAGAGACCAGAACTGCACCTCCAAGGAATAGACGGTGTCCACATCTGGTGGGGCTGCTGAGTTGATGGTGACGGAGATGGAGGTTGAGTCGCTCAAGAGGTGGCTTATCCCGCTCTGTGACTGCTGAACGTCATTGGCTTCTCCCAGATCCTTCTGCTCGACGGGCTGACGCTTCAAATTGATCCCGGCACAGAGGAAGTAGATCCAGGTGATCAGGAGGATAATTGCCGCTGGAACATAAAATGCAGCAAGACTCGGCCTCCATACCAAGCAGCAGCTGAGGGAGGAAAGCACACGTTAGTGTATAGAAAGCACACACTTTGTAAATCTTCTCAACTGACAGGAAACTTACTAAGGACTGTTGTCCCTGTAGTTGTTGATGTTCACGGCAGCGGTGATCCCACAAATGATAAGTGGAATTCCTCCAGCAATCAGGTAAAAGCTGCAAAGAACACAAGAGATACACTATGAAGATGAGGAAAGAGCATTATGACCACTAGATGGAGCTGAGGAGCAGAGGCAATATATGTGTCTTTTTAACAATAGATACAATGTAACAATTCTGGACAATGCTAGAGGGAATGTAACAATTCTAGACAATGCTAGAGGGAATGTAACAATTCTAGAAAACTCTAGAGGAAATGTAACAATTCTAGAAAACTCTAGAGGGAATGTAACAATTCTAGAAAACTCTAGAGGGAATGTAACAATTCTAGAGAATTCTAAAGGGAATGTAACAATTCTAGACAATGCTAGAGGGAATGTAACAATTCTAGACAATGCTAGAGGGAATGTAACAATTCTAGAAAACTCTAGAGGGAATGTAACAATTCTAGAGAATTCTAGAGGGAATGTAACAATTCTAGAGAATGCTAGAAGGAATGTAACAATTCTAGAAAACTCTAGAGGGAATGTAACTATTCTAGAAAACTCTAGAGGGAATGTAAGAATTCTAGAGAATGCTAGAGGAAATGTAACAATTCTAGAAAACTCTAGAGGGAATGTAAGAATTCTAGAAAACTCTAGAGGAAATGTCACAATTCTAGAGAATGCTACAGGGAATGTAACAATTCTAGAGAATGATAGAGGGAATGTAACACGTCTTCTAGAGAACGCTAGAGGGAATTGGCAAATAAATGTAATCAATGGTCATAATGTGGTATTTTACTTCTTCCCACAATAAAAAAAAAAAAAACAATCAGTCAAAATAAAAAATAGTCCAAAGAACATTTGTTTTTGCCCAGAATGGCTATGCAATTTATTTTTATAAATACACCCCTTTAGGCTTGGTTCACACTGTCGAGACTTGGGAGAGCCCAGGTCACATGACATGTGAAATCCTATGTTAGTCAAAGAGGGTGGTCTTAATTAGCACTACTGAAGTCGCTCCGACTTTAGAAAAGGTTCCTGTACTACTTCATGGCGACTTCTATCCAACTTGTGCCCATAAACTTCAATGGAAGTCGCCTCCAAGTCGGATACTCATCTATATTGATGTTATTTGGATTAGACATTACAGGAAGAATATCCAGGAATTCCCTGTGGTGTAGCCCCATCCCCTCGCTTCAAAGTTGCATCAAGTCGCATAAAAGTATTACTCAAGTCGCCAGAAAGTCGCCTGGAAAAGGTGCACCGTAAGTCGCGTGACTTTCAGGTCGCAGTAGTGTGAACCGAGCCTTACAGTGGAACTAAACTCTCTCAATCAACATGAACTGTTTTTTAATCCTTATGCTGCTAGCATTAGTATATAAATAGGAAACAATATTATATCTACATGTTTTACTCTTTTTTTTTTTTACATTTCTTCAATGGGTTTCTGGCCTAGGCCAAAATAATGTCATGCATTCCAGGAGTCTTCATGGGAGGAGGGGGGGCTTTCTCAGCTAAGCACACAATCCTGCCTGCATGCCTGAGCTAAGGGCAGATGGATAACAGGAATTAAATGCTACATGAATCATCTGCCCTTACTCAAGATGGCTGTAGCTAGAATTGCTAGGAGTTGAGGGCTTCAAAGTGATTTCTCAATAAAATAAAGCATGGAGACATGAATGGACTGGGGGAGGGGGGGGTTACTTTGAATATTAAAGATAATTCAAATAGCGTTTTCACAATAGCTGGTGCTCAGATACAGTTAAGTTTCAATTTAAATTACTTTACAAATGTGCTCCAGTTTTATTAAATCTACATTCTATCTATCCTAGATCAAAAAAAGGGGTTGACGAAAAAGAGAAGCATCACCGAGGAAAGCATCAGAACATCCAGAACGTCATGGGGCGCTCCTATAACAGTATAGATCTGAAGTTATGGTAAGGAGATGGACCCATAGGAGGCCGTGGTGGCTGCTTACCTGAGCATAGGTCTATTGGGGGTCTGGACGGCCTCTCCTTCCTGCTGGGGTTGAGGCTTATGGGTCAGCTCCCTATAGATGACTCTGGCCTTTAGGACCATCCATAGGAGGGTGGACAGGGATGAGTAATGCAGGATGACGCTGACCTGAGAGCAAACACAAGAGTCTGGTGACAAGTCCTTCTGGGCAGAACTTTATACAGTACATAGGTCAGGGCATATTATACCCATACAAAGGCCCTCTGGCACTTAGGGGCCCAATTCTACAGTCTCAGTAAGGCTATATTGTCATATTTTTACGTACTGCATTAGAACAGCCCATTCACCCTTAATAGGCCCTTGATAAGCTTCATGCACATGAAAAATGTACCTGCACTTATTTTGGCCAATGTGGTGTTTGTGGGTTGCGGTGTGCTGAAGGGCATATGAGATCGTTTACACTGTGAATGGCTGTGTGGGGAATACATACATACAGCACATGTAGCATGTGTTACAGTGCATGCGTGTTAATGCATGCACATACACTATATTGTCAAAAGTATTGGGCCGCCTGTCTTCCTCCATTCATCATAGGCTCCATTCAGACTTGTAGGACTCCAAAGTGGCACCGACTTTGGAGTGCAGCTTTGATACAACTTTAACGCAACTTCGGATTGGTGCAACTTAGATACAACTTTGGCTTTGGCCAGTGATAATGGACAACTGTTGCATTGTACAGTATAACATTCAGGAAATTTTGAGGGTTGACATTGAAGTCTATGGCCCTCAAGTTGCAAGAAAGTTGGACCAAAGTGCACTATATTGTCAAAAGTATTGGGACGCCTGCTTTTACACGCACCTGAACTTTAATGGCATCCCAGTCTTAGCCCGTAGGGTTCAAAGTTGAGTTTTTGCAGCTATAACAACTTCAACTCTTCTGGGAAGGCCGTCCACAAGGTTTAGGAGTATCAACGGTATCACTGGTATCCATGGTTCAAAAACAGAACTTCTTCTCCTACACGCTAACCAAAATTCCAAAACTAAGACCCCGTGGACACCTCCCACCATCTTTGGACAGACCCCCTCTCCAAGCACCAAAGCCAAGAGTCTCGGAGTCATCTTTGACTCAGAAATGTCAATGGATGCACAAATAGGATCAGTAGTCAGCGGATCTCACCATCTCCTCCGCCTGCTACGTAGACTCATCCCCTTCATTCCAGAAGAGGACAAAGCAGCAGTAGTTGGAACAATCATCAATTCCCGACTATGCAAACTCCCTCTACATAGGATTACCCCAATATCAGCTTGCGCGCTTACAACTCATCCAAAACGCGGGAATCCCTGGGAGTCCATCTCCCCATCCCTGAGGAGCCTACATTGGCTAACCGTAAAGAATAGGATCACATTCAAGACCCTCTGCCTCACCCACAAATGCATACAAGGAAACGCTCCTCAATACCTTTGAGAGAAAATAAAACACTACACACCCAATCGCAGTCTGTGATCATCTAACCAAAACCTCCTCCTCATCCCCAAATACCGCTACAAATCAAAGGGAGAATGAAGATTCGCAGTCCAGGGACCTCGGCTATGGAACGCTCTTTTCCGACTTACATCCGCATGGAAGAAAACCATCAGGCCTTCAGGAAAAAACTCAAGACCTTCCTCTTCTAAGAAGCTGACAACACAGAACGGATCTAGCGCCTTGAGGCGATTCAGTTCGCATTTGCAGCGCTTTACAAATCATTCATTCATTCACTGGTCAAAGCCAAAGTTGTATCTAAGTTGTACCGAACTGAAGTTGCGTTAAAGTTGTATCAAAGCTGCACTCCAAAGTGCAGTACTTGTACTTGTACTTGGAGTCGTACAAGTCTGAATGGAGCCAATGATGAATGGAGGAAGGGGCAAAAGTTGTTCTTGCCCAGGGGCCCTGTATTGATTCCATCAACCACTGGATGGATTCTTTACCAGCATTAAACGTCACCCAATGTTCATGTTTAGAAATGTGTTACAACTGTGTACAAAGCCTCATTATAATGAGAACACTTACAGCCTGGCACACAATCACATATCCGCTGAGTGTAATTCCTCCAGCAAACACAGCTGAGGTCATGGCGATGTGGAAGCAGAGATTGAGGAGCATGTGCCAGCCCTTCCGCGAGATCTGGATGGAACTAGGAGACAAACATAAACCCCATTAATCATAAAATTGTACAACCCCGATTTAGAAAACCTCAAACTCATATTTCCTGACGAGCTCCATCAGCCTACAACTGGGAATGCCCCACCCATACCCCCACCTGCAGGACCTAACACATACATTTGGCTCCCTCTCCCAGGCCGGCGTTCCTTGCTTTTCCTCCTCACCTCGCAGGACCAGTTTACATGGCTGCAATAAACTTGGGGCCGACCACCTGTTGCTCCCCAGGTGCAGACCCCACTTTTCGGACCCTTAAATAGGCTTCTTGTGTGAGTGTTGTGGCTGACACTTGAGATTGATGCCCTGCTAAATGCATGGCTGTTCCCAAGGGTAACACCATGGCTACGCAGCTGTCCCTGGTTATCTAGTTATTCGCCAGCGGGAGGCTGGCATGGAGCCGTCAGGAAAAAAGGAAAATGTCATATGAAATACTTACCGCAATTTTCCTTTCCTGACAAGCTCCATGTCAGCACAGACTCCCACCCAGGTGCAGAAATCTAGCGACATAACGCCGGCCTGGGAGAGGGAGGCAATTTTATGAGTTAGGTCCTGCAGGTGGGGGTATGGGTGGAGAATACCCAGTGGTAGGCTGACATGGAGTTTGCCAGGAAAGGAAAAATTGCGGTAAGTGTTTGATATTCAAATTTTCCAATTTTATTCACAATAGAAAACATATCAAATGTTTGAACTGAGAAAATTGACCATTTTAAGGAAAATTGGAAATTGATGCCAGCAACACATCTCACAAAAGTTGGTGCGGACCCATGTTTAGCACGGTCATTCCCTCATTTTTTACCAACGCTCTGTAAATGTCTGGGAACTGAGGAGACCAGTTGCTGGAGTTTTGGGAGAGGAATGTTGTCCCATTCTTACCTGATATAGGATTCTACAGTGTCTTGAAAAAGTATTCATACCCCTTGAAATTTTCCACATTTTGTCATGTTGCAACCAAAAATGTAAATGTATTTTATTGGGATTTTATGTGATAGACCAACACAAAGTGGCACATAATTGTGAAGTGGAAGGAAAATGATAAATGATACAAATAAATATGTGAAAAGTGTGGGGGGGGCATTTGTATGGCGCCCCCCGGAGTCAATACTTTGTGGAACCCCCTTTCTCTGCAATTACAGCTGCAAGTCTTTTTGGGGATGTCTCTACCAGCTTTGCACATCTAGAGAGGGACATTTCTGCTCATTCTTCTTTGCAGAATATCTCAAGCTCTGTCAGATTGGATGGAGAGCGTCTGTGAACAGCAATTTTCAAGTCTTGCCACAGATTCTCAATGTGATTTAGGTCTGGACTGTGACTGGGCCATTCTAACACATGAATATGCTTTCATCTAAACCATTCCATTGTAGCTCTGGCTGGATGTTTCGGGTCGTTGTCCTGCTGGAAGGTGAACCTCCGCCCCGGTCTCAAGTCTTTTGTAGATTCTAACAGGTTTTCTTCTAAGATTGTCCTGTATTTGTCTCCATCCATCTTCCCATCAACTCTGACCAGCTTCCCTGTCCCCGCTGAAGAAAACCATCCCCACCACATGATGCTGCCACCACCATGTTTCACGGTGGGGATGGTGTGTTCAGGGTGATGTGCAGTGTTAGTTTTCCCCACACATAGCGTTTTTGCTTTTAGGCCAAAAAGTTGAATTTTGGTCTCATGTGACCAGAGCACCTTCTTCCACATGTTTGCTGTGTCCTCCACATGGCTTCTCACAAACTACAAACAGGACTTCTTATGACTTTCTTTCTCCAATGTCTTTCTTCTTGTCACTCTTCCATAAAGGGCAGATTTGTGGAGAACACGACTAATAGTTGTCCTGTGGACAGATTCTCCCACCTGAGCTGTGGATCTCTGCAGCTCCTCCAGAGTTACCATGGACCTCTTGGCTCTTCTCTGATGAATGCTCTCCTTGCCCGGCCGGTCAGTTTAGGTGGACGGCCATGTCTTGGTAGGTTTGCAGTTGTGCCATACTCTTTCCATTTTCCGATGATGGATTGAACAGAGCTCCGTGAGATGTTCAAAGCTTGGGAGATTTTTTTATAACCTAACCCTGCTTTATACTTCTCCACAACTTTATCCCTGACCTGTCTGGTGTGTTCCTTGGCCTTCATGATGCTGTTTGTTCAGTAAGGTTCTCTAACAAATCTCTGAGGGCTTCACAGAACAGCTGTATTTATACTGAGATTACATTACACACAGGTGGACTAATTAGGTGACCTCTGAAGGCAATTGGTTCCACTAGATTTTAGTTAGGGGTATCAGAGTAAAGGGGGCTGAATACAAATGCCCCCCCCCCCACACTTTTTCACATATTTATTTGTATCATTTATCATTTTCCTTCCACTTCACAATTATGTGCCACTTAGTGATGGTCTATCACATAAAAGAATAACAAAATATAGGGGGAAAGAGAACCCACTGGGAAGAAGTCACGGGCGGACCAAGCTGCTTATGAAAGGGAAATTAGTTTTATTGCACAATAGAAATAATCCAAAATTGCAAAAGCTGGGTACCCACCACCAACACCTAGACAGATATTAAAATGAGACAACATTGTCTATATAAAAGCAGCTGCGTCACGTATAAGCAAGCAAACAACGTGTACCCAAGAGATTGCAAGTAAAGTGCAAGGGGTGGCAGCGGATTGGCTCACAAATCCCGGTGGCAATCACCATAGCTCAATGTGCCCATCCCATCACCGTTATTCAGTAGACCCCCCAACTTGAGAAAACCCACGTGACTGGGTGAAACATGTCAGTTTACCTAGTTTTAGCAGGTATCTGCACCCGCTTCCACACCGAATGCCTACGCGGTTGTTCGCCACTGGTCCCAAAAAGCTGCAGGTCCATTCACAAAGCCGAGCGCAACTCGCGCATGTGCAGTGGGAAGCTGGCTGTGTAACTGCGAGGAATCACAGCCGACTTCACTTAGTAAACATGCTGGTTGTGGGGACCTAAAGACTGGCAAAGAACCAGCCTGGGTAAGGACAGTGCTGGATCCCTGGACAGGTAAGTGTAAGTCTAGAGATCCTCTTTAAAGAGGAACTTCCCCCCTCCTCCCATTTGTTTCTAAATTCCCACTTACCTGATACATTGTTGTCCCAAATTCAGATACTTACCCACCCAGCAGATCCAGCATTTTTTTTGCAGTGATCCACTTCTCCACTCCCACTGCTCAGGTGCCATCCCTCCATCTTCCTGTGTGACATTATGGGGAGGTGGCTGTCTCTTCTGGGTTCAGGCAGCCCCCTCCCGATGAAGCACTGCCAGGCCCACCCCCCTCTTCCTTACAAAAATGGAGGCCGAAGCCTCCTGGGTTATGTAATGTGCATATCCCATGAGACACCTGGAGTGTAGTATAGTAGTCTAAGCAAGAATGGAGGATGGAGGACAGGCCGGATCATACAAAACAGTGAAAAGAAAAGGAGTTGGAGAGGAGGAAAATTTATTGTAAAGTCCGCTTTTGCTATGGGCACTGACATAATCCTCTTTTGAATGCCAGTAGGCAATGGCATCGCTAGGGGGTGGCTTTTGGGGCTATAGCCCCGAATCTGGGGCCCATAGCCCCGAGTCTCTGCAGGGGTCCACAAGGGGAGAGGAGACCTTTGGGGACCCTGATGTAAGTGGGGGGCTCTCTGGGGACCCTGATGCAAGAGGGAGGCCCTCTGGGGACCCTGATTTTAAGGGGGAGGCTCTCTGCGGACCCTGATGTAAGTGGGGGGCTCTCTGGGGACCCTAATGTAAGGGTGGCTCTCTGGGAACCCTGATGTAAGTGGGGGGCTCTCTGGGGACCCTGATGCAAGGGGGAGGCTCTCTGGGGACTCTGATGTAAGGAGGAGACTCTCTGGGGACCCTGATGTAATGGGGGCTCTCTGGGGACCCTGATGTAAGGGGGGGGCTCTCTGGGGACCCTGATGTAAGGGGGGCTCTCTGGGGACCCCGATGTAAGTGGGGGGCTCTCTGGGGATATATACACACACACGTATATTACTGTATATACATGTGTATGCCCGCCCAAGCATATGACTTTCTTTACTACGCTGCTATGGGCTTTAGCCCTGGATCTTTTGTAGACCTAGCAACGCCCCTGCCAGTAGGTGTTGGTACAAATAACAGAGTTCCCACAAAATTGATCAAGAGACCATTAGCTCCTTCACTGTGGCCAGTCAGAAGCGGAGGGCAATGATCAATGCGTTGAGCTCTATGACATGTCCAGTTGGTCCAATCATGGATGGAGCACCGAAGATGTCATTTTGGCCTAGGGGGTGGGGGTAACTAAAATATATTTGACATGTCCAGTTGGTCCAATCATGGATGACTATGAATTTTATTATAATAATGCCATGTCTACCTGGTAATACCCCCTGTACCCCCCAGCACCTACCTGTGGTTCACAATGTAGGTGATGATAGTTGCGAAAAGACAAATCAAAAGCACAGCTGTGCAAGTGTAGATGACGGGATGAAGAAGTTCTGTGCCATTCTGAGTGGACTGCGAGAAAGTGTTCAACTCCTGTCGACAAAAATGCAAAAATAAAGACAAGTCCTCCACCATCAATAGTAATATTAATGTTGATAAATCTAGACAACAATGGAGATAGGTGGTTGACTTCTCTCACCGTCAGGATGGCAAAGTTGCTGAGTTGTAGACACTGCATGCTGGTTATGTTTGTCTCCTCTGCCAATAGTTGGCATCCCTCGGAGCTCCAACCTCCATACCCTTCCAAGGCTCTGAAGTTCCAGTGGGCAGGGAGCGGGTCAGACCCGTTCACCAAGTGTCGGAGAGTAACAATGACAGCATCGGTGAGGTTACCCATTTCACAGCCACCTGGAGGATTATATTGAAGATATGAATCAGGCTTTCTTGTCTACTTGGGATTTTTAAATATATTCAAAAGAACTGACTGAGGGCAGCTGGAGCTAAGAAACCTAAAGAGAGTCAAGTTGTTGTCATTACCAACTAATATGCCCCGTACACACGATCGGACTTTCTGACAGCAAAACCATGGATTTTTGTTCAAAGGATGTTGGCTCCAACTTGTCTTGCATACACACAGTCACACAAATGTTGGCCAACAATTATGAACGTAGTGACGTACAAGACGTACGTGATATCTCCTACACGAACACTAGTTATACCTCCAGCTCGTACTTGATTCCGAGGCATGCGTGGACTTTTGTCTGACGGACTTGTGTACACACGATCGGAAATTCCGACAGCAAACATTTGTTGGCGGAAAATTTGAGAACCTGCTAGCCAACATTTGTTGGCGGAAAGTCCGACAACAAATGTCCGATGGAGCATACACACGGTCGGACTTTCCGCCAACAAGCCCACATCCAACATTTGTTGTCGGAAAATCCGATCATGTGCACGGGGCTATAGTGTAAAACCAGGGTACTTAAAGAGGAACTTCACTCCCCCCCAGTCAGGACCTGGATGATCTGCTGATGGCACTGTGGCAGCCGGCAGATCCCAGTATCATTCTCCACCTGGTGATGGCTGCTGGGAGGGTATTTAGCCCCTCCTCTACTTTTCTCTGTGCTTCAGTGTTTTACCTTGCTAACCAGATACTGCCTGCTATTAACCCTGAAACTGATTCCTGCCTGATCCTGCTCCTGCCCTGTACTCTGCTGCCTTGTACCTGCTCCTAGTCATGTTTCCGCCTTCCTGACCATTCCTTACAGTTTGACCCTGTGATCTATGTTCCTCTTTTTGTATATATTGTATACTCTATATTGAATATATTGCTTTTTTTTCCTCTCTTACCCTCTTCCCTCCGACTCACGCAGCCAGCAAATCCAGCGTTGTCCTGTCGTGATCCGCTGCACCACTGTCACATGCTGGGTTCCGTGATGCTATTTTGGTTGCTGATGTCACCAGGTGCCTCTGGTTCAGGCAGCCTGGCCCCCTGATGATGCGCTCCTGGATCTACCCATCTCCGGCTGCATAAATGGAGCCTAAAGCATTCTGGGATACATGACGTGCATATCTCAGGAGGCTTCGGAGCACTGAAGATGTCACTCTGGCCTAGGGGGTGGGGGTAACTAAAATATATATTTTTAAAAAGGCAAACCAAAAAAAAAAAGATTTCTTCACATTTGATATTGTGGATGGGTCAAGAAATGCAATGGTGCCTATTGCATCCGATGGAAGGAGCCCTGCTTTAACTAGAGGTATCCCTACACCTTTTGGTAAAGAAAACAAATAATGGGGGGTATGGGAATGAATCTGTGAATAATTCGAAAATAATTGAAACAAGATTCTCTACATTATTCAGCCCGAAATTAAGTGAAGAAATTGACTTGATGTTCATACAACATGAGTGGCATTGTCAGTAACTGGAACTCCATTCCATGTTTCGATTGCTTAAAACCAAAAGCAAATATCTCCCCGGTTGTGTCCGGTTTATATATTTGCAGTTTTTACAAAAAAAATTATGAAAAAACCTTATGATCTGCTTTCAGCTGTTCTGTTCCAGGCTATCCATATATAAAGTAAAACAAAGCCATATTTTGAAGCCCTAATGGTACCTTAAAGGACTGGGGACAATGATGATTTCTATAGTCCTCCTGAAGAAGCGGGATAACCCGCGAAATGCGTAGGAGAAAAAAAAAAAAGATCCATATAACAGTTTCAGCAAGATAGCGACTGATGCAAGTATAGGCTGATTGCCTTATCTGGGTAGAAAGTAGAAGTTATTGTATGTAGGGATCCAGTTTAAAGGAGGGAATGATTACTTTGACAATGCTTTCAAAAATATATGGAATAATTTTATGTGATGTTTATTGAATAAATATCTGTACCTTTTCAGGATTGCTTGTGTAGTCCTTGGATACCTCAAAAGTCCATGAAAACTGGAATTGTTTGACTTCTATAGTCTGGTGAAGGGAGTACGCGGGCATATTGGACAATCTATTGGGGGGTCTACAGTAGGGATGAGCTCAGACGTGTTTGGATCCTAGTCCCTGAACCCACCTGAGCTATCCCAATAGAAAGCGTCAATGCTCAACTCCAGTCGTAAGCAGTCTCACGTATATAAGGGGTATGTATACACGTGGTTCCGGGATGAGGAATGCTTCGGCTGCTTATGATTGGTGGTGCACCATGACAGCTTTCTGTTGGGATAGCTAAGGTGGGTTTGGACTAGGATCCAAACACGTCTAAGCTCATCTTTGGTCAGTAATCATTAAAAAGTTTAAGAGAGGAAACCTTACTAAGTGCAACAAGCTTCCCTTTAGGCTCCAGTTTCCACAGACCAGTCCCTTTACATAATTCATTCTGGTTATTTAGTTACCTGTTCCCACAAAGATGACCGGAGTGGAAATGCTTCTCCTCTTTCCGTCTTCCGCCAGCCGAGAAGAATTTCCAACGCTCCTAAACAGCTTCCCATTCCTGAAGGCCAGGACCTGCAGCTTACAGGCTGGAGATGAGGATGAGGCAAAAAGGCTCTGAGGAAGCTGGACGGAGCCCAGGGCAAGGCTGTTCTGGAAGGAACAGGGAAAATTTGTTTCATTAATGGGATGGGAGAGACAGGAAGCAGGCTACGCGTTTCTGGTAGAACTGTCTTATTGAAGGGCATAAAATATAGAGAATGTCCAACACATTCCACTTTACAACATAGAGTGTCAATCATTCTGTGGACTCTACAGCTTTAGCATACAATGTTATACTTCCCACAGACCGTTCTTCACAGTGAAGTGACTTCAGCCCCGCTTTAGGAAGCAAGACATATTTTCCCATACGAAAAATAAACGTGTAAACCATGATATCTGTAGTCACCAGTTGTGATAAGCTCAGGCATGTTTGGACCAGGATCCAAACCCACCAGAGCAAGGCTACCAGAAAGCTGTCACATGTATGGGCCAATCATCAGTGGTCGGGGCATCCCGGCATGTATACTTGCATCTGCGGGGAATGCCATAACTGCTTATGATTGGCCCATACAGATGACAGCTTTCTGGTAGGCTCCCTCATTAGGGTTTGGATCCTAGTCTGAACACATCCGAGCTCATACCTAGTCACCAGTTATCATGAATACAAGGAAGCAACATTTGAAACATTGGTAGTTTAGGAAATCATGCAGATCGTAGAGAAAGGGTAAGTTTAGTAACATTACATGACAAATGGATTGTGCAGGCAATTCCATGTTTAATTTAACACAAAAAAAAAAGAGTTCTCAGATTTGGGCATATCTCTCACAGTGAATAGAAACTGGTGCAACATCCTTTGTTTCTTAATGGAGTTATGCCACCAGGATTTGCCGCTGTCTGTTCTGCCGATTTGAACAGCATAGAGAGGTGATGTCAACAAGGTTCAAGGTTCATTCCTCTTTCTGTGTAAAAAATCTGTGTGCCATGTTCAGAATCATTTCCTATATTGCTCTGCTATTGCATATATCAGGTCATTTGGGGCCACCATAGTATACTTGTCCTTTAGTTGATGTTGAAAATCCAGATAGCTTGTTGGCATGGAGATCCACATGTCCTCTACCAGAGACCAGTTATGTTCACCTTATATTGATGGTATGGCACTACAAAGATGGGCACCAAGTCACAGTACAGCTACAGATAATCCTTTTTTTCTAGTTTTCAGATTTCCTCTCATTTTCTGTCTTAGAATTCCAGCTATGGATATTTTTACCAAGATACATTGGTCCAGCTTGTACCAATGTAACTACTGTATGTATATTCCATACCCGTGGGAACCCCTCTAGAATAGGGGTCTCCAAACTTTTCAAACAAAAGGCCAGTTTACTGTCTTCAGAATTTAGAAGGGCCGCATTGTGGCCAGTGGGGGTAGAAAATAAAATGTCCTGTGCCCAGCATCAGTGAGAAAATATATGGCTGCAGGGTTGGTGGTCATCAAGAGGAACAGTACCAGGTCATTGGAATTAGTGGGAGGAATTGTGCTCCATGGTAGGTGTCAGTGAAACGAATAGTGCCCCATATCATTGGGAGGAACAGAGCCCCAAGGGCCAGATAAAGGCTAGCAAAGGGCCACATCCGACCCTCAGGCCGCAGTTTGGGGACCACTGCTCTAGAAGGTCGAAATCACCATAGTAGACACTGCTACTACTGTACAGTGCTTCTTGGACCCATTTTGAATGGCTGCCCTGTTGCCTACTCAACAAAGGTGGTTGACCACATTGGCATGGGTCAAGCATCAAGAGAATGCTTTGCATTTTCTCAAGAAATGCAAAGCATTCTCTGATTGGATGAGGTGAAAAATGTGACATCATTGCCCCACCTCCCCGCCTCTTCCATTTTGAGAATGCTTTGCATTCATTGAGAGAATATAAAGCTCTAGGGTTGTCAGTCTGAATTCCAAACATGGAACTACCTACCTGGAGTTTGCTTGTTACCCCTGGGCCTGCGTGGGTTTCCGCCAGGTACTCTGGTTTCCTCCAACACTCCAAAGACATGCTGGTAGGGTAATTGGCTCCTGTCTAAATTCGCCCTAGCATGTGTACCCTGTTTCCCCGAAAATAAGACCTAGCGTGATTGTCTGTGATGGCTGCAATATAAGCCCTACCCCCCCAAATAAGCCCTAGTTAAAGTCCTTGTAGGTCTTATTTTCAGGGTAGGGATTATTTTCGGGGAAACAAGGTAGGGCTTATTTGGGGGGTAGGGCTTATATTGCAGCCATCACCGACAATCACGCTAGGTCTTATTTTCGGGGAAACAGGGTATGTATGAATCTGACTTAGCAACCTTAGATTGTAAGCTCCATTAGGGCAGGTGCTGATGGGAATGTACAATGTATACGTAAAGTGTTTCGTAAATTGATGGCACTATATACCGCGAGTACCTGTAATAAATAAATAAATAAAACATTCTCTGAATAGTGCCTGTGTTTAGGATGCAGCAGGGCAGCCACTCGGCATGGGACTTGGAAGCTAGTGGAGATCAATGTATTAGCCATTTAGTATCGGTGCCTATTACAATCATTTCCAGCTTCCACAGGGATTCCACAGGTATGGAATATACATAGTTGCATTTTATCAAACTGGACCAATGTAACTATGTAAAAATATCCATACCTGGATTAAGAATTCATCTTGAATCGAAAGTGAGAGAAAGTTGACCAAAATCGAACTACTGTTGGATTCCAGTTCTGCTGCGGTCAAGCTTTGCAGTTACGTTCAGTAGGTACCTTGATGTGGAAGTTTGCCAAAGAGACGTTGGTTTGTCCCGTGGTACATCGGAGCTTCAGCCTCTGGTCGGTATGTGTGTTGACTTCTTGTTCTTTCCTCTCCCTGTCCTGCTTGTGGCCACCTCGTCCCCCTTCTCTTCTCTGGTAGGCTGTGCAGCTTAGTCCAACAAAGCTGTTGGGCTTGATAAGGAAGGCCTCCAATGCAATGTTCCGTGTGCTCTACCGGTACAGAGAATTAACATAATTGTATAAATTAGAACCAAAATGAATGTTTGCAAATCATAAAACAAGCACAGGTAGATACAGAGCAACCCACTGACATGTTTCCACCTCAGACGGCCTTAGTCTTGGCCAAGGATCCCCAATCTGTTGGCTTTATTGGCTCTTCCAAACAGTTTTTACAGATTCTACTGTAACACTGCTGCCAGTATAAATACCGCACAGAGAATCAACTGCTGAATGTAGAATTATTTTTCTTCAGTGTATAAAGTCATATAATTTGGCCCTAATCTTAGTCTAGCTGTAATATTAAGATAATCAGGTTTATTCACCGTAAGTAAAAGTTTTTGGTTCACTGACTATTGCATCAATAAATGTTATAATTATATTATACTGTGCTGTAGGAGGAGTAGAAAGAGATAGCCCAGCTGCCACACACCTCACCTGGCCCAAGTGGATAGCAGGTAAAAGCAGCCTCAGCTCGATTCATCCAAGCCAGGCCCCTAACATGTTTCGTCCCCCCCAGGGCTTAATCATGGAGGTTTTGCATATTGTGTTACAAAATTAATTTAAATTCATCACATTGCAGGACAACCAAAATAACTTAAAAATTGGAATTCTTGAATTAAAAGCTGGCTATATACATTTGGGTTTTCTTTCAAGTGTTCATACTAAAATTCTGAAAGCTCATCTGTAAGTGCCAAATCCCCCCCTCCCCACTTTCATTTGATCCTCTTTTCTTTGCTCTTCTACTCTTCTTTTTCACTATTCTTCGCTTTCTCAAGGATAAGTCTTTCTTTTTTCAGTAGCTTATGGATACCAATAATTAATAATTTCTAGGTCCTCTGATATTAGGAGGCTGACTGTTGATTGACTGATATGATTTCCTGCACTTTGCTTTTTTGCTGACTTCTTAAATAAGTCTGTATAAGATCTACAGCCATGGCCAAAAGTTTTGAGGATGACACAAATATAAATTTTCACAAAGTCTGCTGCCTCGGTTTTTATTATGGCAATTTGCATATACTCCAGAATATTATGAAGAGCGATCAGATGAATTGCAATTAATTGCAAAGTCCTTCTTTGCCATGAATATTAACTTAACCCCCCCCCCCCCCCAAAAAAAACATTTCCACTGCATTTGTGAAGAAGGCTTCAGGGCGCCCAAGAAAGTCCGGCAAGCATCAGGACCGTCTCCTACAGTTGATTGAGCTCCGGGATCAGGGCACCACCAGAGTAGAGGAGGAGATCGGGGCACCGCCAGTGCAGAGGGGGAGATCGGGGCACCACCAGAGTAGAGGAGGAGATCGGGGCACCACCAGAGTAGAGGAGGAGATTGGGGCACCACCAGTGTAGAGGGGGAGATCGGGGCACCACCAGTGTAGAGGAGGAGATCGGGGCACCACCAGTGTAGAGGGGGAGATCGGGGCACTGCCAGTGTAGAGGGGGAGATCGGGGCATCGCCACTGTAGAGGGGGAGATCGGGGCATCGCCAGTGTAGAGGGGGAGATCAGGGCACCGCCAGTGTAGAGGGGGGGATCGGGGCACCACCAGAGTAGAGGGGGAGATCGGGGCACCGCCAGTGTAGAGGGGGAGATCGGGGCACCGCCAGTGTAGAGGGGGAGATCGGGGCACCGCCAGTGTAGAGGGGGAGATTGGAGCACCACCAGTGCAGAGCTTGCTCAGGAATGGCAGCAGGCAGGTGTGAGGGCATCTGCATGCACAGTGGGGAGAAGACTTTTGGAGGATGGCCTGGTGTCAAGAAGGGCAGCAAAGAAGCCACTTTTCTCCAGGAAAAACATCAGGGACAGACTGATATTCTGGAAAAGGTACAGGGATTGGACTGCTGAGGATTGGGGGAAAGTAATTTTCTCTGATGAATCCCCTTTATGATTGTTTGGGGCATCCGGAAAAAAACCTTGTTCGGAGTAGAAAAGGTGAGCGCTACCATCAGTCCTGTGGCATGCATCCCGAGACCATTCATGTCGGGGGTGGGTTGCTTCTCAGGCAAGGGTGTGGGCTCACTTACTATTTTGCCTAAGAACACAGCCATGAATAAAGAATGGTACAAAAACATCCTCTGAGAGCAACTTCTCCCAACCATCCAAGAATAGTTTGGTGAGGAACAATGCCTTTTCCAGCATGATGGAGCACCTTGCCATTAGGGCAAAAGTGATAACTAAGTGGCTCAGGGAACAAAAAAAAATCTAAATTTTGGGTCCATGGCCAGACCTTAATCCCATTGAGAACTTGTGGTTAATCCTCAAGAGGCGGGTGAACAAAAACAAAAAAGAAAAACAAATTCTGACAAACTCCAAGCATTGATTATGGAAGAATGGGCGGCCATCTGTCAGGATGTGGCCCAGAAAGTTGATTGACAGCATTCCGGGGGGAATTGTAGAGGTCTCCACAGCAAATATTGACTCTTTGCATAAACTTCATGTCATTGTCAATAAAAGCCTCTGACACTTATGGAATGCTTGTCATTATACTTCAGTATCCCATAGTAGCATCTGACAAAACGATCAAAGAAGACTGAAGCTGCAGACTTTGTAAAAATGTAATATTTGTGTCATTCTCAAAACTTTTGGCCAGGGCTGTACTCTGTAAACTGAAGAGCAAATTATGAAGACGTGTTCCTATTTGGATCTAGACATGTGCAATTCGTTCCGAATCAAAATTCGGAGAAGTTTTTGTTATTCGGAAATTCTGATGTATCCGAATTCCGAATCACAATAGTAAGAAAACGAAATTCATCTGAAAATAACTAAATTCAAATTCGAAGTTGAATTTGATTCAGATTTGGAAAACGAATATGAAACGTAAACATATTGCAATTCTTAGATGTGAAAAATTCATCAGCCGCATTTGAATAAAAAAAAAATAATAATTATAATTCGAACTTTCCAAATTCAGTCGAATTGGGAAAATTTGAATCGAATTTAAAAATGAAACTAAACTAACAAATTCCAAAAACGAATTTAACTAAATGAAATTAGTTCATTAACGGATAGAATAAAAAACAAATCTTTTCGTTCTGCACATGTCTATTTGGATTTACTTTGTACTGTTTTGGTAACTGCAATGCACTCCCCTTCCCGTGTTCTTATACCAATACACTCGTAATCCATTGATTAGGTATCATGAAACAAACTTGAAAATATTGAGTAAAGAGCGCCTACCACAGAGAGGTCCTGAGAGCTGCTGCTGACTGTCAGGTTGGCAATCTTCTCCAAGGCCTGGACCATGCGGCTGCAGGCTTTATCTTCTACCTGGGCCATCCATAAGATATGGTCGTCCACCAGCATCATGTTACTGGCCATCTCCAGCATCACATCAGCCAGCTGAAAGAACGAACAATATCCTCACCTTATTATTTCTCAACCTTGGGCTCTGATCTGTCACCAGAGGACCACAATATACAAAGGAACTATTTCTGAGAGCCTGAATAATGGCAACCTGAGCATTCAGCTCCTATAAAGATTACATTGACATTTGGAGCATGGGCGCCATTCACAGAACACCTGAAACTTTTCTCAATGGATAAAAGGCATTCTTTAACCACTGTATAAACAGAAAAGTCAGTGCTACTACCCATACAGCACATAGATAGCAGAGCTCCCAGGTGCTCGATCCACAGTCGCTGGCTGAATAGAGTAATGGAGAAAAAAAGATCCGCACTCCGGTTGTTGCTCTTAAAATTTCTTCATTTTATGGAATAGTCACAGTGAACAAGCGTAGATTAAGTCAGTTGACGCGTTTCAGTCTATAAGGCCTTAGTCATAAGGCCTTAGTTATGACTAAGGCCTTATAGGCTGAACCGCGTCAAATGACTTAATCTGCGTTTGTGGCTATTCAATAAAATGAAGAAATTTTAAGAGCAACAACCGGAGTGCGGATCATTTTTTCTGCATTCTTTAACCACTTCAGCCCCAGAAGATTTGGCTGCTTAATGACCAGGCCATTTTTTGCGATTCGGCACTGCGTCGCTTTAACTGACAATTGCGCGGTCGTGCCATGTTGTACCCAAACAAAATTGACGTCCTTTTTTTCCCACAAATAGAGCTTTCTTTTGGTGGTATTTGATCACCTCTGCGGTTTTTATTTTTTGGGCTATAAACAAAAAAAGAGCAACAATTTTGAAAAAAAACATAAAAATGTGTACTTTTTTGCTATAATAAATATCCATTTTTTTTTCAAAAAAAGCTATTTTTTTCCTCAGTTTAGGCTGACATGTATTCTTCTACATATTTTTGGAAATAAAAATTGCAATAAGCGTATATTGATTGGTTTGCGCAAAAGTTATAGCATCTACAAAATGGGGGATAGATTTATGGCATTTTATTTTTCTTTTTACTAGTAATGGCGGCGATCTGCGATTTTTTTCGGGACTGTGACATTATGACGAACACATCGGACAATTTTGACACATTTTTTAAACCACTGACAATTATACGGCGATCAGTGCTATAAAAATGCACTGATTATTGTGTAAATGTCACTGGCAGGGAAGGGGTTAACACTAGGGGGCGTTCAAGGGGTTAACTGTGTTCCTTCAGTGTGTGTTCTAACTGTAGGGGGAGGGGACTGACTATAGGAGATAACAGATCGTTGTTCCTAGCTATTAGGAACTCAAGGTCTGCCTCTCCTCTCCTCACAGAACAGGGATTTGTGTGTTTACACACACACACGTCCCTGTTCTGCCTCTCATGCCCGCGACCACCGGCCACGAGCATCGGCACACCCGCAGTGCAGCGGGCGCGCACGCCTGCTATCCCGCTTAAAGGAGCTGACGTACAGCTGTATAATGACAGCGGCTGGTCGGCAAGTGGTTAAATTGGACGGGGTGATTAAAATACAAGATGTTCTGTGAATGGCACCCATGCCAAGTAAACGATCCCTGTGATCAATATGTAGCCACCTGGCACAGGACCTGGAAGACAGCGGCAATTACTGTAGTAGTGGATGCTACTATAGCGATTCCCTGCTTCCATATTGGTCCCTCCGGTATGGCATATGCATACTTACATTGGTCCAAGCTGGAACAATCTAATTATGCAATAAAGGCCAAACCTGGAGTTCAACTTGAAAGGACCATTATGGCAACCATTGGCAAAAGTATTCTGATAACTGTATGTAGTTGCTGCATGCAATGGTTGCAATTTCAGTGTAGCGCTACCCCCGCAGGAGACTCTTCATTGTAGTCAGAAAACAGTCCTTGCAGCTTTGTTTTTGTGTTTTTTTTTGTTGTGGGGTATTGAACTTGGATGGGGATAGGGGTATTATGGGATGCACACTTGAATTTAGCAGAATTTTCCAGGGACAACTTCTTCTGTACAGACTATTTACACTTCTCAGCTTCCTCCAGCACAACACTTGCTTGAAGCACTACAAATCCCAAGACCAGCTGGCACAATGTTGGATGATCTGACAATTGGGCTCAGTCAGATTAGTAGGAAATGCCCTTTACAGGCAGGGACCGCGGGCCTCTTTGATAGTGTAGCAAAGTCTTAATGCCCAGCTGTACTGTGGCTACTGATCCCTGCACCACCTCTTCAGGCACTGCCAGCCCACCTGGCTGCAGCTGCCCCGTTCTCCAGCCCTCTTGGCTAAATTTCCACAGTCCTCCCAGATTGACTCTGCATCCATCTCAGACTGATTCCATCCAGTCCTCTAAGGCTGTCTCTCGGTCCTCCCAAATGTAACACTCACCAACCCACCTGGCTGTCTTCTTCCCTGGAGATTTGCCTGGCAGTGTTCTCCTACTGTCCTCTCCTTGCTCCCGTGCCTCTGGTCAGGACACCTCTGTGTGTCATGAAGAGGATCTCTTCCGCACCTGAGCCCAGGCCCAAGGTCACCCTGAGCCCAGGCCCAAGGCACCCACAAGGGCCACCGACAGCCTAACACTCTATCTCCATCTTCCACCTGAACTCCACTGCCCCCAGCTGGGCTGACCCAGTGTATTTGAGGAGGCCTGCCCCCTGCCAACCCATCTGTTGAGGATTGGTCAGGGCCCTCATTAATACCCCAGGCAGCTCCTCCTAACCTCCACTCCCATTCTTCTAGTGTCTTCTCCAAATTTTTAGAAGTAGGGGGTATCAGAGATGCTGCTTGTGAGTCATACCAGCCTCTCTGAGTCACTCCCCTGACCCAGATAAAACACAGGCTTGGCTGCCAACCAAGCCTAAATTTACCTACACTAATAAAAAAACGATAAACAATGCCTAAACTAGCACACTAGAGGGTGCTACATCAGTATATCTATCGCTATATTAAAGCGGAACTAAAGTCTGCAATACTTACCTCTCCTTCAATGGTCCAATATTACTCACTGGCACCGGCATTTTCTAGCCGCCTTCTTCTGGATGCCAGGATGTGGTCATCTTGAATGGCCAGCACTGGATGGTGTCATTCTAGCACACAAGACCTGGGCATGCACAGCTGTGGGGGCACCAATAGCAGGAGGACTCTAGGACCTAGCATCTGTCAAAGCAGGAGAAAGGGCTCTAGGACCCAGCACCTCCGCCAGCACATCACATGGCCCTTTATAAGTTAGTCAGTCCTTGGCGGAAATGCTGTTTGATCTTCAGCTGTTACCAACGTTCCCGTGTTTTGTGTGTCCTGTAATTCTTGTTTACTGACCCGGCTTGTTCCAGACCTGTCTCCTGCCCGCCTCCTGACCTTGACCTCGGCTTGTTTAATGGATCTCCTCTGCTTGCTACCTGTCTTGACCTCGGCTTCCACCTGCCCTCGTCTCCTCTGTTACCCACCTGGCACCGAATCTTGGCTTGAATCGACTAACCTCTGTCTCAGCGACCCTAATTACCTGCTACATCTAACAGGCGCCATCTGCCTTTAGCAGCCCCGCAGCACATCAGCGGTGTTCCTGAGCCTTTTCTCCAAGCAACTCTGCAGGCGACCTGTGCTACTTTGGGCCTGACTCTTCCTATATCACCTCCTGGGGAGTCTGGAACTTAGCTGCAAGGGAAGCCCTCTCTCCATTGGCCTCCACCACTTTGGTACCCGATAGCAGCTCAGTGTAAATTCTTGTGTTGCTATGGCTATTTTAGTGATTTTTCACAGCATAAATGGAATAGAACATTTGAGCTACCATGCACTGTTTTTAGAAGCTAGGATTCCCCCGATTTATACGCTAATGAACTTGTTGGACTGGTTCAACCGCACCCTTTTTACAAAAAAAAAAAACGGTAACTGCACAGAAAATTAATAGATTGTGATAAGTTATTCTTACATCTTTGACTTGATCAACCGAATCCACAAACTTCTCCATCATTTTAGCCACATAGATAACATCCATCATATCCGAGAAACTGTCCGCCTCTGCGGTGTACATTCGTAATTGCTGAGCCAAGGTCAACACATTGGACGCATTAACGGGCATCTGAAAGACACAGTCATTGTACATTATATCTCATTTATCAGTATACAATGTATACATCACATCAAGGATCAAACACTACTGTACAAAACTCATCCAATGCAAATATTTAGAACATTGAGTCCCCGGGTTGGCTTCACCTTGGAGGTCTGAAATCCAACTTAGAAAGGCCTTAAACAAATCTTAGCTTCCCCCATGCTGGGCGAAGGTCCAATTAAAGGGAATTGCATCATCATTAAAGAAAATAATATAAGATATAAAATTGGCACACAAACCATTTTGTAATTTATTGTTATTCAAAAACTACCTTTCAATTTTATTCTGAAGCTGCTGTAATTTTCTAAAACTGTAAAAAAAATAATCTATGAAATATGGAGTCTTGGAGGTGTTCTGTTTACAGAAAGCCCCCATAACTGTTATTTCCTGCTTGGTTGGCTTTTCCCAGAACTCTGCACTGAGATGCAAGTCGAGTTTTAGGCATCCTCTGCAATAGTAATTTCATCGTTGGTGGCGAGGTTCTTTCTAAGGAATGCAGACCCTGCCACTTTCCTCATCAGAACACTGAGAGTGCACCGGGTGATTATAATGAGCCAGACCCTCCCGTTCAGTATCTTGTCTTGCAAGTAAAAGTTGAAACAAACAGTTATTTCTTTTGAACAGAGCAAGGTAGGAATCTGCTGCAATTTGTTAAAAACATTGCAATGTACATAGATCACCCAGAGCGGAGGTTTTTTTTCCCTCAAAAAAAAAAAAATGATAGTTATATTTTAAATAGAAAAAGAAAACCCCCTTGGGAAAGTGGGACTTTTAAAGTGACCAATACACCAATGGTATCACATTTTAAATGTTCCTCTCGCTAGCAGAAGCTCACCTTTCCTTACTCCCCATCTGCTCCATTGCCGGGAGTGAAGAAAACACTCTGTACTTCTGGGTATAGAGTATGTAGGCAGGGGCAGTCTACTTTCTCAACCGCAGCGGCCTTGCAGCTGAAGAGGAAGTCGAGAGGAACAAAGTCCCACTATGGTTCCCTGGGTCACTGGGGAAACTATCTGGTTGGATGCTGCCGCCCCATGTGACCCTGGCAGCTATCTTGGGTCAGGCAGAGCCTTTTTAAGGCCCTTTCTCCCAGTTTTAGTGCACTTTATATAAGTGGGTAGCGTATGGAAAGGTAGAGACAGTGCTAGCAGTAAGCAAAGGTTCCTGATGAGGAGGGAAAGCGTAGAGTCGCAACTCCTCTGGACAGGCTGTATTCTGCCCTCTTTACAGATGCTGTCAGTCCAGCTGAAATCTGCTCTCTTTATGTTGCTGGAAGCCATGAGTGTACCTGATTGACTACGCCTCCCACTGGGATTGTTGTGAACTGTTGCTGCATTACTTCAATACAAGTTTTCTTTGCACCTGACTGTGTGAATTATGGCCATCCCATCACTCCGCACCCCACCCACAAGTATGTGATTTGCTTCCTTTCTTCACATTTGGCAAAGCATGTGTTTGCTGATTGGTCCAACAGTCACATGGGGCCAAATAGACAGTCCTAAGCTTCAACCAGAGCAATTGAGAGCTTACACAAGTCTTTTATTTCCTCGTTCTCAGAAACTGAATGGAGCAACTGGGAAGTTCAGGACTAGTGCTTTATGTGCTGCTCGGGAGGGGGCATTAAAGTGTGCCTGTTGCTTTGCCCCTCATGGTAGCCACAGTCAAGTACTGTATGCAAGACTTTTTAATTTGCAGTAACATTTAATTTCTCAGGACCTGGTTTTATGATATCCACTCCCTTCTTCCAGTCCAAAACCTCACCTGTTGCAGAGAAGAGTAAAATCCCACCCCATGTTGGCCATGGCAGGTGTATGCACTTACTAAGTACACTATATTGTCAAAAGTATTGTGACACCTGCCTTTACACGCACATGAACCTTTAATGGCATTCCAGTCTTAGTCCGTAGGGTTCAATATTGAGTTGGCTCCGCCCTTTGCAGCTATAACAGCTTCAACTCTTCTGGGAAGGCCGTCCACAAGGTTTAGGAGGGTGTCTATGGGAATGTTTGACCATTCTTCCAGAAGAACATTTGTGAGGTCAGGCACTGATGATGGACGAGAAGGCCTGGCTCGCAGACTCTGCTCTAATTCATCCCAAAGGTGTTCTATCGGGTTGAGGTCAGGACTCTGTGCAGGACAGTCAAGTTCCTCCACCCCAAACTCGCTCATCCATGTCTTTATGGACCTTGCTTTGTGCACTGGTGCGCAGTCATGTTGGAACAGGAAGGGGCTGTCCCCAAACTGTTCCCACAAAGTTGGGAGCATGAAATTTTCCAAAATGTCTTGGTATGCTGAGGCCTTAAGAGTTCCCTTCACTGGAACTAAGGGGCCAAACCCAACCCCTGAAAAACAACCCCCCACACCATAATCCCCCCTCCACCAAATGATTTGGACCAGTGCACAAAGCAAGATCCATAAAGACATGGATGAGCAAGTTTGGGGTGGAGGAACTTGACTGGCCTGCACAGAGTCCTGACCTCAACCCGATATAACAATTTTCAGATGAATTAGAGCAGAGACTGCAAGCCAGGCCTTCTCCTCCAACATCAGTGCCTGACCTCACAAATGCGCTTCTGGAAAAATGGTCAAACATTCCCACAGACACCCTCCTGAACCTTGTGGACGGCCTTCCCAGAAGAGTTGAAGCTGTTATAGATGCAAAGGGTGGGCAAACAGAAAACTGAACCCTACGGACGAAGACTGGGATGCCATTAAAGTTCAAGTGTGTGTAAAGGCAGGCGTCACAATACTTTTGACAATATAGTGTATGTCCTATATCACCAATAGACTACACTAAATATTAAAGCAGCCAGCAGAAATCAGTTAGCTGGTGTCCATGTGAAGTAAAGGATCAGTTTTGGGCAGACAAACTTTTCATTAGTCCAATCCTCCTCATAGGGCAGTCATCGGAGTAAAGGACAGAAGTCAATCTACGATGGCTTGAGTGATAATCGTCTGATGTATTACTCACCAGTACGAAGGTATAGAGAATCCTGGTGAGGTCATTGGTGTACAGGCAGTTGGAGTAATCGCCTTCCTCCCAGTGCCCCGACCGATCACATCGCCGGGAAGCCTTCTGTCCAATGCCGTTATTGGAGATGGTTGTAAAAGGATACTGCAGGCAAGGCTGATAGGCAGTAATTCCCGCCAGAGTGCGAGGCCACCTGCAAGAAGAAGGTCAGATTATTGAATGATCAGTCTTCGTACATAAAGGAAATGCCTAAAAACAAGTCAGGAACATCATGTAGCCATCAGAAAGGTCGTGCCACAGCAGTAAGGCTCGTTCTCATTCACATGTGCATAAATGTACACATGTTTTTGGACATGGGAGCCTAAGTGTGCAAGAATGTGCATAGGAACTCGTACACAAAGACGCATGGGAAGGTCCACCACAGATACTGGCGCCTACGTGGACTATTTAAACCTGGGCTCTGCATGGGGTCATTTCCAGATGGTCTTTCAGCTTATATCTGTTATCCTTGATCCTGAACCTGCTTGACTCTGTTATTGACCCGGTTTTCGTCTACCCCTTCCTGTTTATGTCGGCTGCCCACCTGTGTTACCGACCTCGGCCTGGACTCTTGACCAAGATTTTGCCAGTCGATTCCTTTACCTCGTTGCCTGCACATTGCCAACCTCTGTTCTATCTGACCTTGATCTTGCTCTTGACTTGGTGTCTTTCTGCCCATCTGTCACTGAACTCGGCTGGTGACCTGGCTCTGCCCTCTACTGGTCTGGGTAAAGTTGGGGTTCCCTCTTTGCTGTACTTCTGCTTACCTGACACCAGCACTTACAAGGCCAAATCCACAGTTCAAAGCTTTCTGGCACCTGCACCCGTCCATGCCTTAGCAGTCCCTGTTCCAACTTTCAGGGGTGCCTCCAAGAGGCCTGTGGGGTGGGCTTAAGGCACCCTGGTGGGGACACTGTGGAACTACGCTCGTTTATGCCGGAGCCGCGGTCATGTAAAATCAACATTGAGGCGGAACTCTGGATTTAGAGGCGAGCAAAGCAACTTGCAGAGTGAACACTTTGTAATCCGTGGCCGTACTTCTCACACTGGTGACACAAACCTTCTATTAGAGATCACCACTCCCCAGGTGTGCAGCATTCTCGGATGCTGGTACTGCAGAGCTTCTACCGGTCTCCACCAACTCGGCCACCCCCGTCACCTCACTCTCAGTGACAATGTCCTGTATATTACTAATGGAGGCTATTGGATGAATCCTCCACCTTTTGGATTGACTCCAACTCATCCTTAAACACCCCTCACCGGTGCCTCTGCCATTCGGTTTTGGAGCTCCCCAAGAAGCTGACCTAGAAGAGAAGGTCGCACACTAATGCCCCGTACACACGGTCGGACTTTGTTCGGACATTCCGACAACAAAATCCTAGGATTTTTTCCGACGGATGTTGGCTCAAACTTGTCTTGCATTGACACGGTCACACAATGTTGTCGGAAAATCCGATCATTCTGAACGCGGTGACGTAAAACACGTACGTCGGGACTATAAACGGGGCAGTGGCCAATAGCTTTCATCTCTTTATTTATTCTGAGCATGCGTGGCACTTTGTGCGTCGGATTTGTGTACACACGATCGGAATTTCCGACAACGGATTTTGTTGTCGGAAAATTTTATCTCCTGCTCTCCAACTTTGTGTGTCGGAAAATCCGATGGAAAATGTGTGATGGAGCCCACACACGGTCGGAATTTCCGACAACAAGGTCCTATCACACATTTTCCGTCGGAAAATCCGACCGTGTGTACGGGGCATAAGAGGTGGAAAGGTACTAAGTTGAGTTGGTACTCAAGCAGTCAAGACGGTGACCAATACCCTCCCATCAGCAGCCCACAAAGGACGTCTTTGAACGTCGGGCCCATGAACCCGCGTCGCTGGTCCCGCGGTGCCGAGAGAAGATAAACAGGATTTGATGCAACATCTGGTAACCGCTTCTGCCTGGATATTAACTCTGCAAATCTCTCATTTCCCTCGGCACCTTCCTCCTCCATCCTACTCCCATTCCGAAGGCACAAGGAAGGAGAGCGGAGGGAGGAGAGGGGCCCGGGTAATTGAAGCCACATTGGCTGCCCCGATAATTTATATCCCATAAAGGAACCGACACGGCTTGCGCTGCACGGCATGTGGCTCTTTATTCTGCCGCCAAGCGAAATTCCAACACCTTGAATTTTACACCCTGTGCGTTCTGCCAGGACAGGCCACGTGAGAAGGAACCTCCTCTGCAACGCTCTTTAATGGCTTACAGATGGGCCTTGGATCTGCCCAGTTTAACACCTTCAGTGCCAACACCATGTGCCGAGCGTTATAAAACTGCTGTTAGCGTTACAGGTGTCACCTGTGCCCTGCCTGTGCTTTCTCCCTCCTTATTGGTGGGGAAGAAAAGGGGATGTCCCTGGGGACTCATCCACTAAACCTACAACTTCTATTATTCTTTTATTCTTTTTTATCACTAGAACTTCCACATTCCTCACACCCCACATCAGATACACACTAAACATTTACTATGAATAATTTGCACATTCACTTGTGTCTTCAACTGATTTTCTTAAAGCAGAACTCTGGGCACGAAAAACTTTATTTAAATATCCTCAATAACCACCAAGGATATAAATTAACCACTTACCCACCGGGCACTTAAACCCCCTTCCCTAACCAGAACAATTTTCAGCTTTCAGCGCTGTCACATTTTGAATGACAATTACTCAGTCATGCAACACTGCACCCCTATGAAACTTTTGTCCTTTTTTTAACACAAATAGAGCTCTTTTTTTGGTGCTATTTAACCGCTTCAGCCCCGGAAGATTTTACCCCCCTTCCTGACCAGAGTACTTTTCGGCGCGGTCGCACGACGTTGCACCCAAACAAAATTGATGTCCTTTTTTTCCCCCACAAATAGAGCTTTCTTTTGGTGGTATTCGATCGCCTCTGCGTTTTTTATTTTTTGTCTATAAACAAAAAAAAGAGCGACAATTTAAAAAAAAAAAAAAAAACACATTATTTTTTACTTTTTGCTATAATAAATATCCCCAAAAATATATAGAAAAAAGAGATTTTTTTCCTCAGTTTAGGCCGATACGTATTCTTCTACATATTTTTGGTAAAAAAAAAAAAAATCGCAATAAGCGTATATTGATTGGTTTGCGCAAACGTTATAGCGTCTACAAAATAGGGGATCGTTTTATGGCATTTTTATTGTTAATTTTTTTTTTTACTAGTAATGGCGGCGATCTGCGATTTTTATCGGGACTGCGACATTATGGCGGACACATCAGACAATGTTGACACATATTTGGGACCATTGTCATTTATACAGCGATCAGTGCTATAAAAATGCATTGATTAGTGTAAAAATGTCACTGGCAGGGAAGGGATTAACCACTAGGGGGCGATCAAGGGGTTAACTCTGTTCCCTGACTGTGTGTTCTAACTGAAGGGGGGCGGGGACTGGCTAGGGGAAGAGATAGATCGGTGTTCATACTTTGTATGAACACACGATCAGTCTCTTCTCCCCTTAGAGAACCGGGATCTCTTTGTTTACACACAAAGATCCCGGTTCTCGCCGTGTCATGAGCGATCACGGGAGCACGGTGGTCATCGTGACCGCTGGGCACTCGCATCGGCTCTGAGGGGGAGAGCAGCGGCAGCACGCGCGCCCCAAGTGGCCACAGGACGAAGCGACGTAAGGTAACATCGTTTCGCCCAGCCGTGCCATTCTGCTGCAGTACAACTGCGGCGGCTGGTCGGCAAGTGGTTAATCACCGCCAGTTTTTTTTTTTTTTTTGCGCTATAAATGAAAAAGGACAAAACATTCTGTAAAAAAAAATGCATTTTTTTCTAAGTTTCTGTTATAAAATGTTGCCAATTAATAATTTTTCTTTATAAATTTTGGCCAAAATTTATACTGCTACATATCTTTGGTAAAAATAACCCAAATCTGTGTATATTATTTGGTCTCTGTGAAAGTTATACAGTCTACAATCTATGGTGCCAATCACGGAAAATTGATCACACCTGAAATACTGACAGTCTATCTCATTTCTTGAGACCCGAACAAGCCAGGACAGTACAAATACCCCCCAAATGACCCCCTTTTTGGAAAGTAGACATTCCAAAGTATTTAGTAAGAGGCATGGTGAGTTTTTGTTAAAGTTGTAATTTTTTCCCACAATTCTTTGCAAAATTAAGATTTTTTTTTCCCCCACAAAAATTTCGTTGTAACAGGTTATTTCTCACACATACCACAAATTACACCCCAAAACACATTCTACTCCTTCCCCTGAGTATGGCGATACCACATGTGTGAGACTACCGCACTTTTGAAGGCCCTGAAGCACCAGGACAATGGAAAGGGGCAAAAAATTACCCCATTTTGGTAAGAAAACACCCCAACGTATATTTTCTATGAATCATAATGAGTCTTTTAAACATGTCATTTTTTCTCCACAAGTTTTTGGAAAATGTGGACAGAAAATGAAAACGCGTAGTTATCCAGCCGCGCTGTAGACGTCATTGGGCGCAGTTGTTAAGTAGTTAATATTGTGTGCACCGGATGCTTTTGCAAATCTGGATATTATTGTATAAAAGTAGCAGTGACATCATCACTGTGCTGTACATAGCCTGTGCAGACAGCAGAGCTGTGGGAGGGACCAATCAGGCCCCACCCCTGCCCCCTCCCCTGCATAAGGTGAGAATGCAAAGTTGTGGGAGGAGACCATCAGGCCCCACCCACAACAGACTGCCTTAAAAAAAGACAGGCAGGGGTGGAGACAAGACCAGTCACCCTGCACAAGGGCAAAGAGCAGAGCTGTGGGAGGGACCCACCAGGCTCCACCCACTACAGGCTGCCTACCGAAAATTACAGGAGGGGGTGGAGACAAGACCAGTCACCCTGCACAAGGAGAGAGAGCAGAGCTGTGGGAGGGACCCACCTGGCTCCACCCACTACAGGCTGCCTACCGAAAATTACAGGAGGGGGCGGAGACAAGACCAGTCACCCTGCACAAGGGCAAAGAGCAGAGCAGTGGGAGGGACCCACCTGGCTCCACCCATTACAGGCTGCCTATTGAAAACTACAGGAGGGGGTGGAGACAAGACCAATCACCCTGCACAAAGGCAAAAGAGCCGAGCAGTGGGAGGGACCCACCAGGCTCCACCCACTACAAGCTGCCTGCTATAAACTACAGGAGGGGGCGGAGACAAGACCAGTCCCTGTGCACAAGGAGAGAGCGCAGAGTGAATGACATTCCTGAGCCAATGCTAATAATGCCGTAATCTGCATAATCTGCCTTTTGCTGGTCAGTTATTTGCAGTTTAATAAATAACGCATTATAGAGGAACAGATCCTGACAAGTTGGGCAAAGACACAGAATTCCATCACCGCGAGGACGCCAACCATGGCTTCTGCTTCCCAGAGACGCGATCTTTACAGCTTCTATTCGTGCAGAATGCAGGTATACAGCGTTTACTAAGAGCGGTATAAAAGGGTCAGACAATGACAGCCCACCGCAAAGTTTGTAATACATATAATACAATGCGGGGGAGGGGGGGGGAGAGGAGGGCACTGTGTTTGGTTCTTACTGGAGTGAGGGGTTTAGGGTATTTTTCAAGGGTCAAGATTAACCACTTCAGTGCCGGGCACTTTTACCCCCCCCCCCCCCCCTCCTGCCCAGGCCAATTTTCAGCTTTCAGCGCTGTCGCACTTTGAATGACAACTGCGCGGTCATGCGACACTGTACCCAGATGACATTTTTTATCATTTTTTTTTAGACAACTAGAGCTTACTTTTGGTGGTATTTAATCATCACTGGGGTTTTTATTTTTTTGCTTAACAAACAAAAAAAGACAAAAAAATTTGAAAAAAAAATCCCCCAAATACGTTTTCATAGTTTGTTATAAAATTATGCAAACAGGTCATTTTTCTCCTTCACTGATAGGCTGCTCTGATGGGAACTTATAGGCTGCAATGATGGGCACTGATAGGCTGCACTGATGGGTACTTATAGGCTGCACTGATGGACACTGATAGACTGCACTGATGAGGCAGCACTGATGGGCACTGACAAGCTAAGCTGATGGGCACTTATGTACTTATGAGGTGGCATTGGTGGGCACTGATAGGCGGCAATGATGGGCACTGATAGGCAGCACTGATGGGCACTGATAGGCTACACTGATGAGGCAGCACTGATGGGCACTGACAAACTGCACTGATGGGCACTTATGTGGTGGGCACTGATAGGTGGCAATCATGGGTACTAATAGGCGGCACTGATAGGTGGCACTGATGGGCACTAATTGGCATTGATAGGTGGCACTCATGGGCACTGATAGGTGGCATTGATGGGCACTGATAGGTGGCATTTATGGGTGGCACTGATGGGCACTGATAGGTGGCACTGATTGGCAGCATTGGTGGGCACAGAATGGCAGCACTGTTGGGACTGCCCTGATAATCAGTTTAAATGTCCCTTTTGGAGAAGCCAGTTATCGGCTCTCTTCTCCTCTCAGCAGCATGTCAGCATGAGGAAAGGAGAGGTGATAACCGGCTTCTATTTACATCCGTGATCATCTGTGATTGGACACAGCTGATCACGTGATAAAGAACCGCCGATTGGCCCTTAACCTCAATCTGTGATCAGCAGTGTCCTTCGGACAATGTGATCACAGAGTGCGCTGCCTCCGCCCCGCAACGGGTGCGATCGCGGAAGGCCGTCATATGATGACCTACCAGAACTAGCCATCTACGATGTAGCTGTCATTCAGCTCTAGCACGGCCGACAAGTGGTTAAAGGATAACTAAAGACAAAACTTTTTTTTAACATTTTTAGCGTAGAGGGATTACAGGTTTTTGTTACGGTCTGCGCCCGCCCCCCCCCCCTCCCATTAGGGAGATTCCTCCTCTCTATTTGTCCTTTTTACTGTTACCGAGAGTGAGAGAAAATTCCAAATTTTGGGTTGACACCAGAACAGTACTAGAGAGGAAATCTTCCAATGGGGACACTAGTTCCGGTGACAACCAGGGATTCCCTCATTCCTGTTGCGGCTATGAGACAGGAAATCCCCCCGAAGGGACAGAGACCTCCCTAATTCTATCCAAAAATGAAACAAAAAAAAAAAATGTTTTGCCTTTGGCTCTACTTCAAAGATAAACTAAAATGTTTTTAAAGTATTTAGGTCATGCATGTGAAAGTGATCAGCATAAACTTATCAGAATGTGTCAGTCAATCATTTAAAGCCTAAAGGTGTCCCACCTTTATTTATTTATTTATTTATTTATTGCTCCCCAGATTCGGTATTAAAAAAGGAGCTTGGGCTGCAATATTCACCTTCAATCCTTTCAGTACCTCTTCGGGGCCACAAGATGTCCTCAGTATTCTAGGTTGAACGACCCCGTATGTCACTTAAAGTGGTGCTCAAGTCGTCGTCCCCGCCATGTTTTTTTTTTTTCTCCTTTTACCTGTATTCCCGTTTTCTATTGAACCACATGCTCACCTTCACAGCAAATCCAGCATTGTCCTGCTTTGATCTGCTGTTTGGGTGAGATACAATCGGGTCCTGCACCACCATCTTGGTCCAGTTCAGCTGGCTCTTTTGGGGTGGAAATGATGTGCCAGGCCCGTCCTCTGGCAAATCCTGTGTGTGCAATTATGCATCCTCCTCGGAGACATGATGGAAGTATCCCATGAAGCTGCAGAACCAGGCCAGAATGGGGGCGGGGCACTCAGTAGAGGACCCGGGACACTCAGTAGAAGACCTAGGACACTCAGTAGAAGACCTAGGACACTCAGTAGAAGACCTGGGACACTCAGCAGAAGACCTAGGACACTCAGTAGAAGACCCGGGACACTCAGCAGAAGACCTGGGACACTCAGTAGAAGACCCAGAACACTCAGTAGAAGACCCAGGACACCCAATAGAAGACCCGGGACACTCAGTAGAAGACCTGGGACACTCAGTAGAAGACCCGGGGCACTCGGTAGAAGACCCGGGACACTTGGTAGAAGATCCGGGACACTCAGTAGAAGACCCAGGACACTCAGTAGAAGACCCGGGGCACTCGGTAGAAGATCCGGGACACTCAGTAGAAGACCTGGGGCACTCAATAGAAGACCTGGAACATTCCGTAGACGACCCAGGGCATTCAACAGAAGACCTGGGGCACTCAGTAGAAGACCCGGGGCACTCAGTAAAAGACCCGGGGCACTCAGTAAAAGACCCGGGGCACTCAGTAAAAGACCCGGGGCACTCAGTAGAAGACCCGGGGCACTCAGTAGAAGACCCGGGGCACTCAGTAGAAGACCCGGGGCACTCAGTAAAAGACCCGGGGCACTCAGTAGAAGACCCGGGGCACTCAGTAGAAGACCCGGGACACTTGGTAGAAGACCCGGGGCACTCAGTAGAAGACCCGGGGCACTCAGTAAAAGACCCGGGGCACTCAGTAGAAGACCCGGGGCACTCAGTAGAAGACCCGGGGCACTCAGTAGAAGACCCGGGGCACTCAGTAAAAGACCCGGGGCACTCAGTAGAAGACCCGGGGCACTCAGTAGAAGACCCGGGGCACTCAGTAGAAGACCCGGGGCACTCAGTAGAAGACATGGGGCACTCAGCAGAAGAGGCACTCAGTAGATTAACTAAAATGTTTTTAAAGTATTTAAGACATGTATGTGAAAGTGATCAGCGCAAACTTATCAGAATGTGTCAATCATTTAAAGCCTAACTCCATGTCACACCTTTAGTTATTTATTTCTTTTTTGTTATAAATGCTCCCCAGATTCTGTATTAAAAAAGGAGCATGGGCTGCAATATTCACCTTCAATCCCTTCAGTACCTCTTCTTGGCCACAAGATGTCCTCAGTATTCTAGGTTGAACGACCCCCTACGTCACTTAAAGTGGTACTCCCGCCCCCCCCCCCCCCCCCCTCTCGTCATGTTTTTTTTTTACCTGTATTCCTGTGTTCTATTGAACCACATGCTCGCATGCACAGCAAATCCAGCAATGTCCTGCTTTGATCCGCTGTTTGGGTGATATCCATCGGGACCCGCATCACCATCTTGGTCCAGTTTAACTGGCTGTCTCTTTTTGGGGTGCCAATGATGTGCCAGGTCCGCCCTCCGGCAAACCCTGTGTGTGCAATTATGCATCCTCCTGGGAGAACGTGATGGAAGTATCCCATGAAACTGCAGAACCAGGCCAGAAGGGGGAGTGGGGCCCAAAAAAAGATTAAAAAAAAATACCCACAATTTTGCTTGGAAAGGGGGTTGAGGTGTTCAATTGGAACTAATTCCCCTTTGGGATTTGAGTTCTGCTTTAACCTGGACGACTTGGGGACTTTACTGTTAATGCAGCATGTCATGGCCCTGGTGTCAGGGCTGAGCTCAGCCCTTCCTTCTCTGACCTGGCCGCTCAGCTGTCAGCTAATTGCCAGCTCCTATCTCTCCACAGTTACTCAGCTGTTGATGATATCCTGCTCGCCAACCCGTCCAGTCCAGAGGAGCTCTGCCTTCGCCTTGGTCAACATCACAGAGACCACCTCCTGCGTTCCTGTTAAAAGACTTGCTTGGCTGACATCCCTTCTGGCTCCAGATCCTGCGTGCTGTTTTACTACGCTCATCTCTGGCTCCCTGTCGTTTGGCTTATCTGACTATCCGTTCCGGTTCCTGAACTCTGGCTATGTTTTGACTACGTTTGTTCTATTTACTTTTATTATTAAACAAGTGTGATTTAACTGTACTTCTGTACTTCTGATTTCATGGTTTCTGACACCTGGCCACTAGGGGGCATCACCACGGCACCCTTCTTTCACAGTCTACTGGTGCGAAGAGTGCTGCTGACATCATCACCTCCTGCATCAGTAACGACTGTCCATCCAGGAGAAAAGGAGAAGATAAAGAAGTTCCTGCAGCCATACCTGACCAACCTGAACACTTACAAAAAGGTAAAATATAAAAACGGAAAAAAAAGCAAAACACACCCCCATGGGCGTAGTTATTAAGAGGGTGGGGCATGCAGCCCAGAGTTGGGACTTAACATTCTTTTTTCCTATGCATATTTCAAATTATCAAGAAGAACTAAACTCACCGGCCTCTTTATTAGGTACACCTGTTTGCTAGGTGACACACATTGCTAATCAGCCAATCACATGGCAGCAACATTTAGGCATCTAGACATGGTGAAGACGACTTGCTGAAGTTCAAACCGAGCATCAGAATGGGGGAAGAAAGGGGATTGAAGTGACTCTGAACGTGGCATGGGTGTTGGTGGCAGACGGGCTGGTCTGAGTATTTCTCGGATTTTCACGCACAGCCATCTCTCTGGATTACAGGGAATGGTGGGAAAAAGAGAAAATATCCAGTGAGCGGCAGTTGTGTGGAGGAAAATGCCTTGTAGATGTCAGAGGTCAGATGATCGAAAGGCAAGAGTAACTCAAATAACCCCTCGTTACACCCAAGGTATGCAGAATACCATCTCTGAACCCACAACACATCCAACCTTGAAGCAGCAGAAGACCACACCGGGTGCCACTCCTGTCGGTTAAGAACAGGAAACTGAGGCTACAATTGGCACAGGATCACCAAAATTGGACAATAGAAGATTGGAAAATTGTTGCCTGGTCTGATGAGTCTGGATTTCAGCTGCGACATTCAGATGGTGGGGTCAGAATTTGGCTCATGGATCCATCCTGCCTTGTGTCACCGGTTCAGGCTGGTGGTGGGGGTGTAATGGTGCGGGGGATGGGTTATCACCTGTTCAGGCTGTAATGGTGTGAGGGATGGGATATCACCGGTTCTGGCTGGTGGTGGCGGTGTAATGGTGTGGGGGATGGGATATCACCGGTTCAGGCTGGTGGTGGGGGTGTAATGGTGTGGGGGATGGGTTATCACCGGTTCAGGCTGGTGGTGGTGGTCTAATGGTGTGGGGGGTGGGCACACTTTGGGCCCCTTAGTACCAATTGATCATGGTTTAAACACCACGGCCTACCTGAGTATTGTTGCTGACCATGTCCATCCCTTTATGACTACAGTGTCCCCATCTTCTGATGGCTCCTTCAAGCAGGATAATGCACCATGTCACAAAGCTCCAATCATCTCACCACTGGACAATGAGGTCACTGTACTCCAATGGCCTCCACACTCACCACATCTCATCCAATAGAGCACCTTTGGGATGTGGTGGAACGGGAGATTGGCATCATGGATGACGTGCAGTCAACAAATCTGCAGCAACTGCGTGATGTTATCAGGTCACTATGGAGAAAAATCTCTGAGGAACGTTTCCAACACCTTGTTGTATCTATGCCATCAAGGAAAAAGGGGGTACAACCAGGTACTAACAAGATGGACCTAATAAAGTGACTGGTGAGTGTATATAAGCTCATTGAAAAGGCCATCATTGTATCACAGGATTCTGGAACGAGAAGAACCGGCCCATCTGACACTTTCCCCTGACTCACATCAGAGTCAGCCATTCCCCTTGGCTGACCATGCCTGACTCTCATTGGATTCAGTGGAAACCCTTTGAGACTGTTTCTGATGGACCTTCCTTGGAATCTGCTTACAGAAAAGCCACGGATAAAAGGTGGAAACATTCTGCATAATGCAACCTGTGAATTTCCAGATGTAACGAATGGTTTACCGAAATGTAACATGCCAGATGTGACTTCCCTTGTAGAGTAGAGATTCAGTGTGGGTGGTATTCATGGGAGAATTACTGACCTCTGCGGGGTTCCAAAGCCAAGGCCGCTCAGCTAAGAACAGGTGATGACGAGGAGATGGACACAAATTTCCCAAATTTTCAAAAGATTGGCAAAGTCAATGCCTTAAGCCTGATGGGTTGGGTTCATCCCTTAGAGAAGGAGGTTTACCCAAACTGGGAAACATAGGTTGGACTTGATGGACCTGTGTCTTTTTTCAACCTCACCTATTATGTAAGTGCAGTAGGTCGATAAAAAGTGGGAAATAAAAATCTTGAGTCCAAAGAATGTTTACTTGTTCAGTTGGTGACAGCTAGACAAGCAAACGACAGCCAACATGTTTCGGGGGCCCATAAAACCCCTCTTCATCAGGGCTGGATGGAACAGCAGAATATTATATGAACTTGAACGTTCTCCTCCGCAGATCAATCTGTGATCTGAAGTCCCACTGACTGCTCTCCTTAAAGTGGTTGTATACCCTTTTTGTTAACTTTTACCTACAGGTAAGCCTATAATAAGGCTTACCTGTAGGTAAAAAAAATATCTCCTAAACCTATACGGTTTAGGAGATATTCCCCTCGCAATGAGCCGCTGACTCCAGCGGCGCATGCGCACAGGGGATTCTCGGCTGACAGCCCGGCAAACTCCGGAGCTTGCCGGGCAGAAGTCTCCTGTGCGCATGCGCGGGAGTGACGACATCGCGGCTCCGGCCACTCACAGTGCCGGAGCCGCGATACCCGGAAGACACGCCGAGGGGAGATGTCAGCTCCCTCGGCGTGGACAGGATGAGATGCCGGCGCCTCGTTCTAAGGTAAGTATATCATAATGAGCTAGTATGCGGTGCATACTAGCTCATTATGCCTTTTCCCTTGCAGGTATAGGAAAAAAAAAAAAAAAAAACGCGGGTATACAACCGCTTTAATATCCTCAGTCTTTCAAGTCCATATCATTCTGCTTTTCCTCCCAGCCCTGATGAAGGGGGACTTTGTGGACCATGTTGGCTGCCCTTAGCTTTTCTTCCTGTCACCAGTTAAACAATTAAAGAGTCTTGGGAAGCTCAAGACTCTCATTTTGCGCTTTTATTGACAATGAACGGAACCACCTACCTGAACTCCCCTCTGTTGTTGGTCACATTGTCGGATGGACAGTAGGACGCCGAGGTCTCCAGGACTACCAGCTCCACCTTTTTGCTGACGTTGCCGTACTCCGTAGACACGCTGCATTCCCATTCTCCATTGGCGGACAGCAAGATTTTCGACAATATTAAAGCGCTGGAACGGGAGGAAAGAGAAGAATAGGTCAGTAGGCCAAGCTCCGTGGAGAATATCATTTACTCTATAAAAGCTGAAGTCTTCAGGTTTCAAAACATCGCTTTTGTTGTGTTACACTATGTGATTTATTATTGCTCTTTGTCTGTAAGTTTTGTTCCCCTCTGTATATCTGAACTCTCTCTCCCACCGTAGTTCTGTATATTCCCCTCCCCTTCCTCTCTCTGGTTCATTGCTCAGTATACCATCATTGCTGTAACACCTTTACATGTGGCTTACAACACCAACGTTTTTCTACCTATGAATATCCATCATTAAACGGAACATTCAAAAGGATCCATCGTCTGTCTCTCCATACAGTGAGTTTATTCATTGAGCTAAGCTGTCTGAATTGATGCAATTGATAAATAGAACATCAGGTCATGTAAGCCCTATATGAAGCTGGAGATAAAGTTTATGGCTTTGTAGTTGAGTCAGAGCAGCTCTTAAAAAAAGTGTTTGCAATTATTCCACAGCTACCAATCCGATCGAAACCTTCAGACCGCGTCTGGTATTTTCCAGGTCAGGATTAAATTTGACAGCTGGTTGTGGGACAGACTCTGATACCTAAATAATGAAAGCTTTGGACCGCACACGCCTGTTACTAGACATGTGCAATTCGTTTCTTTCCAAAACCCGTTAATTCGGAAATATTCGAATAATCGGAAGGCCGTTTAAATAATCTCTCCTGAAATTCGAAAATTCAAAAAATCCGAAAATCGAAAATTTGTAAATTCGATAATACGGAAATCGAAAATTTGGAAATTCGGAAATTTGAAAATTCGAAAATAAGATAGAAAATCCCAAAATTCAAAAGAACAAATAACCGAAAATAAGAACGAAAACCTGAAAATTAGAAAACCCGAAAATTCTAAAATCGGAAGGACCCGGGACACTCAGTAGAAGACCTGGGACACTCAGTAGAAGACCCAGGACACTCAGTAGAAGACCTAGGACACTCAGTAGAAGACCTAGGACACTCAGTAGAAGACCCGGGACACTCAGTAGAAGACCCGGGACACTCAGTAGAAGACCCGGGACACTCAGTAGAAGACCCGGGAAGCTCGGTAGAAGACCCGGGACACTCGGTAGAAGACCCGGGTCACTCGGTAGAAGACCCGGTACACTCAGTAGAAGACCCGGTACACTCAGTAGAAGACCTGGGGCACTCAATAGAAGACCTGGAACATTCAGTAGACGACCCAGGGCACTCAGCAGAAGACTCTGGGCATTCAACAGAAGACCCGGGGCACTTAGCAGAAGACCCGGGGGAATTAGGCAGAAGACCCGGGGCACTCAGTAGAAGACCCGGGGCACTCAGTAGAAGACCTGGGGCACTCATTGAAGACCCAGGGCACTCAGCAGAAGACCCAGGGCACTCAGCAGAAGACCCAGGGCACTCAGCAGAAGACCCAGGGCACTCAGTAGAACACCCAGGACACTCAGTAGAACACCCAGGGCACTCAGTAGAAGACCCAGGGCACTCAGCAGAAGACCCGGGACACTCAGCAGAAGACCCAGGGCACTCAGCAGAAGACCCGGGGCACTCAGTAGAAGACCCGGGGCACTCAGCAGAAGACCCGGGGCACTCAGTAGAACACCCAGGGCACTCAGTAGAACACCCAGGGCACTCAGTAGAACACCCAGGGCACTCAGTAGCACACCCAGGGCACTCAGTAGAAGACCCGGGGCACGCAGTAGAACACCCAGGGCACGCAGTAGAACACCCAGGGCACTCAGTAGAACCCCCAGGGCACTCAGTAGAACACCCAGAGCACTCAGTAGAACACCCCGGGCACTCAGTAGCACACCCAGGGCACTCAGTAGAAGACCCAGGGCACTCAGCAGAAGACACAGGGCACTCAGTAGAAGACCCAGGGCACTCAGCAGAAGACCCGGGGCACTCAGTAGAACACCCGGGGCACTCAGTAGAACACCCGGGGCACTCAGCAGAAGACCCGGGGCACTCAGTAGAACACCCGGGGCACTCAGCAGAAGACCTGGGGCACTCAGCAGAAGACCCGGGGCACTCAGCAGAAGACCCGGGGCACTACGTAGAATATCCGGGGCACTCAGCAGAAGACCCGGGGCACTCAGTAGAACACCCAGGGCACTCAGCAGAAGACCCAGGGCACTCAGTAGAACACCCAGGGCACTCAGCAGAAGACCCGGGACACTCAGTAGAAGACCTGGGGCACTCAATAGAAGACCTGGGGCACTCAATAGAAGACCTGGAACATTCAGTAGATGACCCAGGGCACTCAGTAGAAGACTCTGGGCATTCAACAGAAGACCCGGGGCACTCAGCAGAAGACCCGGGGGAATTAAGCAGAAGACCCGGGGCACTCAGTAGAAGACCTGGGGCACTCAGTAGAAGACCTGGGGCACTCAGTAGAAGACCCAGGGCACTCGGTAGAACACCCAGGGCACTCGGTAGAACACCCAGGGCACTCGGTAGAACACCCAGGGCACTCGGTAGAACACCCAGGGCACTCGGTAGAACACCCAGGGCAACACCCAGGGCACTCGGTAGAACACCCAGGGCACTCTGTAGAACACCCAGGGCACTCGGTAGAACACCCAGGGCACTCGGTAGAACACCCAGGGCACTCGGTAGAACACCCAGGGCACTCAGTAGAACACCCAGGGCACTCAGTAGAACACCCAGGGCACTCAGCAGAAGACCCAGGGCACTCAGCAGAAGACCCGGGAGAACTCAGCAGAAGACCCGGGGCACTCAGCAGAAGACCCGGGGCACTTAGTAGAACAGCCGGGGTACGCAGCAGAACACCCGGGGCACTCAGTAGAACACCCAGGGCACTTAGTAGAACACCCAGGGCACTCAGTAGCACACCCAGGGCACTCAGTAGAAGACCCGGGGCACTCAGTAGAAGACCCAGGGCACTCAGTAGAAGACCCGGGACACTCAGCAGAAGACCCAGGGCACTCAGCAAAAGACCCCGGAAACTCAGTAGAAGACCCGGGGCACTCAGCAGAAGACCCGGGGCACTCAGTAGAACACCCGGGGCCTTCAGCAGAAGACCCAGGGCACTCAGTAGAACACCCAGGGCACTCAGCAGAAGACCCGGGACACTCAGTAGAAGACCTGGGGCACTCAATAGAAGACCTGGGGCACTCAATAGAAGACCTGGAACATTCAGTAGATGACCCAGGGCACTCAGTAGAAGACTCTGGGCATTCAACAGAAGACCCGGGGCACTCAGCAGAAGACCCGGGGGAATTAAGCAGAAGACCCGGGGCACTCAGTAGAAGACCTGGGGCACTCAGTAGAAGACCCAGGGCACTCGGTAGAATACCCAGGGCACTCGGTAGAACACCCAGGGCACTCGGTAGAACACCCAGGGCAACACCCAGGGCACTCGGTAGAACACCCAGGGCACTCGGTAGAACACCCAGGGCACTCGGTAGAACACCCAGGGCACTCGGTAGAACACCCAGGGCACTCGGTAGAACACCCAGGGCACTCAGTAGAACACCCAGGGCACTCAGTAGAACACCCAGGGCACTCAGCAGAAGACCCAGGGCACTCAGCAGAAGACCCGGGAGAACTCAGCAGAAGACCCGGGGCACTCAGCAGAAGACCCGGGGCACTTAGTAGAACAGCCGGGGTACGCAGCAGAACACCCGGGGCACTCAGTAGAACACCCAGGGCACTTAGTAGAACACCCAGGGCACTCAGTAGCACACCCAGGGCACTCAGTAGAAGACCCGGGGCACTCAGTAGAAGACCCAGGGCACTCAGTAGAAGACCCGGGACACTCAGCAGAAGACCCAGGGCACTCAGCAAAAGACCCCGGAAACTCAGTAGAAGACCCGGGGCACTCAGCAGAAGACCCGGGGCACTCAGTAGAACACCCGGGGCATTCAGCAGAAGACCCGGGGCACTCAGCAGAAGACCCGGGGCACTCAGTAGAACACCCGGGGCACTCAGCAGAAGACCGGGGCACTCAGTAGAACACCCAGAGCACTCAGCAGAAGACCCAGGGCACTCAGTAGAACACCCAGGGCACTCAGCAGAAGACCTGGGACACTCAGTAGAAGACCTGGGGCACTCAATAGAAGACCTGGGGCACTCAATAGAAGACCTGGAACATTCAGTAGACGACCCAGGGCACTCAGTAGAAGACTCTGGGCATTCAACAGAAGACCCGGGGCACTCAGCAGAAGACCCGGGGGAATTAAGCAGAAGACCCGGGGCACTCAGTAGAAGACCTGGTGCACTCAGTAGAAGACCCGGGGCACTCAGTAGAAGACCCAGGGCACTCAGTAGAACACCCAGGGCACTCAGCAGAACACCCAGGGCACTCAGTAGAACACCCAGGGCACTCAGCAGAAGACCTGGGGCACTCAGCAGAAGACCCGGGGGAATTAAGCAGAAGACCCGGGGCACTCAGCAGAAGACCCGGGGCACTCAGTAAAACACCCGGGGCACTCAGCAGAAGACCCGGGGCACTCAGCAGAAGACCCGGGGCACTACGTAGAACATCCGGGGCACTCAGCAGAAGACCCGGGGCACTCAGTAGAACACCCAGAGCACGCAGCAGAAGACCCAGGGCACTCAGTAGAACACCCAGGGCACTCAGCAGAAGACCTGGGACACTCAGTAGAAGACCTGGGGCACTCAATAGAAGACCTGGGGCACTCAATAGAAGACCTGGAACATTCAGTAGACGACCCAGGGCACTCAGTAGAAGACTCTGGGCATTCAACAGAAGACCCGGGGCACTCAGCAGAAGACCCGGGGGAATTAAGCAGAAGACCCGGGGCACTCAGTAGAAGACCTGGGGCACTCAGTAGAAGACCCGGGGCACTCAGTAGAACACCCAGGGCACTCAGTAGAAGACCCAGGGCACTCAGCAGAAGACCCGGGACACTCAGCAGAAGACCCAGGGCACTCAGCAAAAGACCCGGGGCACTCAGTAGAAGACCCGGGGCACTCAGCAGAAGACCCGGGGCACTCAGTAGAACACCCGGGGCATTCAGCAGAAGACCCGGGGCACTCAGCAGAAGACCCGGGGCACTCAGTAGAACACCCGGGGCACTCAGCAGAAGACCCGGGGCACTCAGTAGAACACCCAGGGCACTCAATAGAAGACCCGGGGCACTCAGCAGAAGACCCAGGGCACTCAGCAGAAGACCCGGGGCACTCAGCAGAAGACCCGGGGCACTCAGTAGAACACCCAGAGCACTCAGCAGAAGACCCGGGGCACTCAGCAGAAGACCCGGGGCACTCAGCAGAAGACCCGGGGCACTCAGTAGAACACCCGGGGCACTCAGCAGAACACCCGGGGCACTCAGTAGAACACCCAGGGCACTCAGCAGAAGACCCGGGGCATTTAGCAGAAGACCCGGGGCACTCAGCAGAAGACCCGGGGCACTCAGTAGAAGACCTGGGGCACTCAGCAGAAGACCCGGGGCACTCAGTAGAAGACCCGGGGCACTCAGCAGAAGACCCGGGGCACTCAGTAGAACACCCAGGGCACTCAGCAGAAGACCCGGGGCATTTAGCAGAAGACCCGGGGCACTCAGCAGAAGACCCGGGGCACTCAGTAGAAGACCTGGGGCACTCAGTAGAACACCCAGGGCACTCAGTAGAACATCCGGGGCACTCAGCAGAAGACCGGGGGACTCAGTAGAACACCCAGAGCACTCAGCAGAAGACCCAGGGCACTCAGTAGAACACCCAGGGCACTCAGCAGAAGACCTGGGACACTCAGTAGAAGACCTGGGGCACTCAATAGAAGACCTGGGGCACTCAATAGAAGACCTGTAACATTCAGTAGACGACCCAGGGCACTCAGTAGAAGACTCTGGGCATTCAACAGAAGACCCGGGGCACTCAGCAGAAGACCCGGGGGAATTAAGCAGAAGACCCGGGGCACTCAGTAGAAGACCTGGGGGCACTCAGTAGAAGACCTGGGGCACTCAGTAGAAGACCCAGGGCACTCAGTAGAACACCCAGGGCACTCAGCAGAAGACCCGGGACACTCAGTAGAAGACCTGGGGCACTCAATAGAAGACCTGGGGCACTCAATAGAAGACCTGGAACATTCAGTAGATGACCCAGGGCACTCAGTAGAAGACTCTGGGCATTCAACAGAAGACCCGGGGCACTCAGCAGAAGACCCGGGGGAATTAAGCAGAAGACCCGGGGCACTCAGTAGAAGACCTGGGGCACTCAGTAGAAGACCTGGGGCACTCAGTAGAAGACCCAGGGCACTCAGTAGAACACCCAGGGCACTCGGTAGAACACCCAGGGCACTCGGTAGAACACCCAGGGCACTCGGTAGAACACCCAGGGCACTCAGTAGAACACCCAGGGCACTCAGTAGAACACCCAGGGCACTCAGCAGAAGACCCAGGGCACTCAGCAGAAGACCCGGGGGAACTCAGCAGAAGACCCGGGGCACTCAGCAGAAGACCCGGGGGAACTCAGCAGAAGACCCGGGACACTCAGCAGAAGACCCGGGGCACTTAGTAGAACAGCCGGGGCACGCAGCAGAACACCCGGGGCACTCAGTAGAACACCCAGGGCACTTAGTAGAACACCCAGGGCACTCAGTAGCACACCCAGGGCACTCAGTAGAAGACCCGGGGCACTCAGTAGAAGACCCGGGGCACTCAATAGAAGACCCAGGGCACTCAGTAGGAGACCCGGGACACTCAGCAGAAGACCCAGGGCACTCAGCAAAAGACCCGGGGCACTCAGTAGAAGACCCGGGGCACGCAGCAGAAGACCCGGGGCACTCAGTAGAACACCCGGGGCATTCAGCAGAAGACCCGGGGCACTCAGCAGAAGACCCGGGGCACTCAGTAGAACACCCGGGGCACTCAGCAGAAGACCGGGGCACTCAGTAGAACACCCAGAGCACTCAGCAGAAGACCCAGGGCACTCAGTAGAACACCCAGGGCACTCAGCAGAAGACCTGGGACACTCAGTAGAAGACCTGGGGCACTCAATAGAAGACCTGGAACATTCAGTAGACGACCCAGGGCACTCAGTAGAAGACTCTGGGCATTCAACAGAAGACCCGGGGCACTCAGCAGAAGATCCGGGGGAATTAAGCAGAAGACCCGGGGCACTCAGTAGAAGACCTGGGGCACTCAGTAGAAGACCCGGGGCACTCAGTAGAAGACCCAGGGCACTCAGTAGAACACCCAGGGCACTCAGCAGAACACCCAGGGCACTCAGTAGAACACCCGGGGCACTCAGCAGAAGACCTGGGGCACTCAGCAGAAGACCCGGGGGAATTAAGCAGAAGACCCGGGGCACTCAGCAGAAGACCGGGGGCACTCAGCAGAAGACCCGGGGCACTCAGTAGAAGACCTGGGGCACTCAGCAGAAGACCCGGGGCACTCAGTAGAAGACCCAGGGCACTCAGTAGAAGACCCAGGGCACTCAGCAGAAGACCCAGGGCACTCAGTAGAACACCCAGGGCACTCAATAGCACACCCAGGGCACTCAGTAGAAGACCCAGGGCACTCAGTAGAAGACCCAGGGCACTCAGCAGAAGACCCAGGGCACTCAGTAGAACACCCAGGGCACTCAGCAGAAGACTCGGGGCACTCAGCAGAAGACCCGGGGCACTCAGTAGAACACCCGGGGCACTCAGCAGAAGACCCGGGGCACTCAGCAGAAGACCCGGGGCACTACGTAGAACATCAGGGGCACTCAGCAGAAGACCCGGGGCACTCAGTAGAACACCCAGAGCACTCAGCAGAAGACCCAGGGCACTCAGTAGAACACCCAGGGCACTCAGCAGAAGACCTGGGACACTCAGTAGAAGACCTGGGGCACTCAATAGAAGACCTGGAACATTCAGTAGACGACCCAGGGCACTCAGTAGAAGACCCAGGGCACTCAGCAGAAGACCCAGGGCACTCAGTAGAACACCCAGGGCACTCAGTAGCACACCCAGGGCACTCAGTAGAAGACCCAGGGCACTCAGTAGAAGACCCAGGGCCCTCAGCAGAAGACCCAGGGCACTCAGTAGAACACCCAGGGCACTCAGCAGAAGACTCGGGGCACTCAGCAGAAGACCCGGGGCACTCAGTAGAACACCCGGGGCACTCAGCAGAAGACCCGGGGCACTCAGCAGAAGACCCGGGGCACTACTTAGAACATCCGGGGCACTCAGCAGAAGACCCGGGGCACTCAGTAGAACACCCAGAGCACTCAGCAGAAGACCCAGGGCATTTAGCAGAAGACCCGGGGCACTCAGCAGAAGACCCGGGGCACTCAGTAGAAGACCTGGGGCACTCAGCAGAAGACCCGGGGCACTCAGTAGAAGACCCGGGGCACTCAGCAGAAGACCCGGGGCACTCAGTAGAACACCCAGGGCACTCAGCAGAAGACCCGGGGCATTTAGCAGAAGACCCGGGGCACTCAGCAGAAGACCCGGGGCACTCAGTAGAAGACCTGGGGCACTCAGTAGAACACCCAGGGCACTCAGTAGAACATCCGGGGCACTCAGCAGAAGACCGGGGGACTCAGTAGAACACCCAGAGCACTCAGCAGAAGACCCAGGGCACTCAGTAGAACACCCAGGGCACTCAGCAGAAGACCTGGGACACTCAGTAGAAGACCTGGGGCACTCAATAGAAGACCTGGGGCACTCAATAGAAGACCTGTAACATTCAGTAGACGACCCAGGGCACTCAGTAGAAGACTCTGGGCATTCAACAGAAGACCCGGGGCACTCAGCAGAAGACCCGGGGGAATTAAGCAGAAGACCCGGGGCACTCAGTAGAAGACCTGGGGGCACTCAGTAGAAGACCTGGGGCACTCAGTAGAAGACCCAGGGCACTCAGTAGAACACCCAGGGCACTCAGCAGAAGACCCGGGACACTCAGTAGAAGACCTGGGGCACTCAATAGAAGACCTGGGGCACTCAATAGAAGACCTGGAACATTCAGTAGATGACCCAGGGCACTCAGTAGAAGACTCTGGGCATTCAACAGAAGACCCGGGGCACTCAGCAGAAGACCCGGGGGAATTAAGCAGAAGACCCGGGGCACTCAGTAGAAGACCTGGGGCACTCAGTAGAAGACCTGGGGCACTCAGTAGAAGACCCAGGGCACTCAGTAGAACACCCAGGGCACTCGGTAGAACACCCAGGGCACTCGGTAGAACACCCAGGGCACTCGGTAGAACACCCAGGGCACTCAGTAGAACACCCAGGGCACTCAGTAGAACACCCAGGGCACTCAGCAGAAGACCCAGGGCACTCAGCAGAAGACCCGGGGGAACTCAGCAGAAGACCCGGGGCACTCAGCAGAAGACCCGGGGGAACTCAGCAGAAGACCCGGGACACTCAGCAGAAGACCCGGGGCACTTAGTAGAACAGCCGGGGCACGCAGCAGAACACCCGGGGCACTCAGTAGAACACCCAGGGCACTTAGTAGAACACCCAGGGCACTCAGTAGCACACCCAGGGCACTCAGTAGAAGACCCGGGGCACTCAGTAGAAGACCCGGGGCACTCAATAGAAGACCCAGGGCACTCAGTAGGAGACCCGGGACACTCAGCAGAAGACCCAGGGCACTCAGCAAAAGACCCGGGGCACTCAGTAGAAGACCCGGGGCACGCAGCAGAAGACCCGGGGCACTCAGTAGAACACCCGGGGCATTCAGCAGAAGACCCGGGGCACTCAGCAGAAGACCCGGGGCACTCAGTAGAACACCCGGGGCACTCAGCAGAAGACCGGGGCACTCAGTAGAACACCCAGAGCACTCAGCAGAAGACCCAGGGCACTCAGTAGAACACCCAGGGCACTCAGCAGAAGACCTGGGACACTCAGTAGAAGACCTGGGGCACTCAATAGAAGACCTGGAACATTCAGTAGACGACCCAGGGCACTCAGTAGAAGACTCTGGGCATTCAACAGAAGACCCGGGGCACTCAGCAGAAGATCCGGGGGAATTAAGCAGAAGACCCGGGGCACTCAGTAGAAGACCTGGGGCACTCAGTAGAAGACCCGGGGCACTCAGTAGAAGACCCAGGGCACTCAGTAGAACACCCAGGGCACTCAGCAGAACACCCAGGGCACTCAGTAGAACACCCGGGGCACTCAGCAGAAGACCTGGGGCACTCAGCAGAAGACCCGGGGGAATTAAGCAGAAGACCCGGGGCACTCAGCAGAAGACCGGGGGCACTCAGCAGAAGACCCGGGGCACTCAGTAGAAGACCTGGGGCACTCAGCAGAAGACCCGGGGCACTCAGTAGAAGACCCAGGGCACTCAGTAGAAGACCCAGGGCACTCAGCAGAAGACCCAGGGCACTCAGTAGAACACCCAGGGCACTCAGTAGAAGACCCAGGGCACTCAGTAGAAGACCCAGGGCACTCAGCAGAAGACCCAGGGCACTCAGTAGAACACCCAGGGCACTCAGCAGAAGACTCGGGGCACTCAGCAGAAGACCCGGGGCACTCAGTAGAACACCCGGGGCACTCAGCAGAAGACCCGGGGCACTCAGCAGAAGACCCGGGGCACTACGTAGAACATCAGGGGCACTCAGCAGAAGACCCGGGGCACTCAGTAGAACACCCAGAGCACTCAGCAGAAGACCCAGGGCACTCAGTAGAACACCCAGGGCACTCAGCAGAAGACCTGGGACACTCAGTAGAAGACCTGGGGCACTCAATAGAAGACCTGGAACATTCAGTAGACGACCCAGGGCACTCAGTAGAAGACCCAGGGCACTCAGCAGAAGACCCAGGGCACTCAGTAGAACACCCAGGGCACTCAGTAGCACACCCAGGGCACTCAGTAGAAGACCCAGGGCACTCAGTAGAAGACCCAGGGCCCTCAGCAGAAGACCCAGGGCACTCAGTAGAACACCCAGGGCACTCAGCAGAAGACTCGGGGCACTCAGCAGAAGACCCGGGGCACTCAGTAGAACACCCGGGGCACTCAGCAGAAGACCCGGGGCACTCAGCAGAAGACCCGGGGCACTACTTAGAACATCCGGGGCACTCAGCAGAAGACCCGGGGCACTCAGTAGAACACCCAGAGCACTCAGCAGAAGACCCAGGGCACTCAGTAGAACACCCAGGGCACTCAGCAGAAGACCTGGGACACTCAGTAGAAGACCTGGGGCACTCAATAGAAGACCTGGGACACTCAGTAGAAGACCTGGAACATTCAGTAGACGACCCAGGGCACTCAGTAGAAGACTCTGGGCATTCAACAGAAGACCCAGGGCACTCAGCAGAAGACCCAGGGGAATTAAGCAGAAGACCCGGGGCACTCAGTAGAAGACCTGGGGCACTCAGTAGAAGACCTGGGGCACTCAGTAGAACACCCAGGGCACTCAGTAGAACACCCAGGGCACTCAGTAGAAGACCCAGGGCACTCAGCAGAAGACCCGGGACACTCAGCAGAAGACCCACGGGCACTCAGCAAAAGACCCGGGGCACTCAGTAGAAGACCCGGGGCACTCAGCAGAAGACCCGGGGCACTCAGTAGAACACCCGGGGCATTTAGCAGAAGACCCGGGGCACTCAGCAGAAGACCCAGGGCACTCAGTAGAACACCCGGGGCACTCAGCAGAAGACCCGGGGCACTCAGTAGAACACCCGGGGCACTCAACAGAAGACCCGGGGCACTCAGCAGAAGACCCGGGGCACTCAGCAGAAGACCCGGGGCACTCAGCAGAAGACCCGGGGCACTCAGTAGAAGACCCGGGGCACTCAGTAGAAGACCCAGGGCACTCAGTAGAACACCCGGAGCACTCAGCAGAAGACCCGGGGCACTCAGCAGAAGACCCGGGGCACTCAGTAGAACACCCGGGGCACTCAGCAGAAGACCCGGGGCACTCAGTAGAACACCCAGGGCACTCAGCAGAAGACCCTGGGCACTCAGCAGAAGACCCGGGGCACTCAGTAGAAGACCTGGGGCACTCAGCAGAAGACCCGGGGCACTCAGTAGAAGACCCGGGGCACTCAGCAGAAGACCCGGGGCACTCAGTAGAACACCCAGGGCACGCAGTAGTACACCCAGGGCACTCAGTAGAACACCCAGGGCACTCAGTAGCACACCCAGGGCACTCAGTAGAAGACCCAGGGCACTGTAGAACACCCAGGGCAATCAGTAGAACCCCCAGGGCACTCAGTAGAACACCCAGGGCACTCAGTAGAACACCCAGGGCACTCAGTAGCACACCCAGGGCACTCAGTAGAAGACCCGGGGCACTCAGTAGAAGACCCAGGGCACTCAGTAGAACACCCGGGGCACTCAGCAGAAGACTCAGGGCACTCAGCAGAAGACCCGGGGCACTCAGTAGAACACCCGGGGCACTCAGTAGAACATCCGGGGCACTCAGCAGAAGACCGGGGCACTCAGTAGAACACCCAGGGCACTCAGCAGAAGACCTGGGACACTCAGTAGAAGACCTGGGGCATTCAATAGAAGACCTGGGGCACTCAATAGAAGACCTGGAACATTCAGTAGACGACCCAAGGCACTCAGTAGAAGACTCTGGGCATTCAACAGAAGACCCGGGGCACTCAGCAGAAGACCCGGGGGAATTAAGCAGAAGACCCGGGGCACTCAGTAGAAGACCTGGGGCACTCAGTAGAAGACCTGGGGCACTCAGTAGAAGACCCAGGGCACTCAGTAGAACACCCAGGGCACTCAGCAGAACACCCAGGGCACTCAGTAGAACACCCAGGGCACTCAGCAGAAGACCCGGGGGAATTAAGCAGAAGACCCGGGGCACTCAGTAGAAGACCCGGGGCACTCAGTAGAAGACCCGGGCACTCAGTAGAAGACCCGGGGCACTCAGTAGAAGACCCAGAGCACTCAGCAGAACACCCAGGGCACTCAGTAGAACACCCAGGGCTCTCAGCAGAAGACCTGAGGCATGTGCCCTTGGTGCCAAGGTCGGGTAATGCCCCTGACATCTATAAAACATATTATATGTAAGCGGAGGGGAATTTGTGACTTCATAGTGGCTCCATCTCCCAATGGCATTAGCACTGGCAGTTCTCGGGCTGACTGTATGTTGTAATTCTTGAACTCTTGTGCCTGTTTATGTCCCCAGAATACAGAGTGTAATATTTTGGCGCTGGTCATTCGGGACTAGTCATAGTCATATGCTGTGCACATGCATTAGCTGCAGAGCTAGAAATTGATGGCATTCTCTGAGGGGAATTAGGGGAGCCTGGCTGGCTGGCAATCCTCAACAGAATTTACAAAAGTTTACAAAATGTCAAGGTGTGAGAGACATTACAAATGAAAAACTGACATCAGCGATAAAAGTTACCATGACATCCATTAGGCCTATTTGTATCAGAGTGCGCCAAAGATCAGAACCCCGCGATCAGCCATAAGAGTGCGAATAAAAGGTTCATCATACGGCCAAAGGCTGTTTTTCTTTTTTTTTATGTGAAATGTAATATTTCAATGTCAGATTTCTACTGTTTATAGGGCAGGTTAATGTGTTTTTTTTCTAGTTTTAAAGCTGAACCCCAGGCACAAAAACTTTAATTTATAATATATTCCTCATTTGCCACAAAGAATAAACTTTAAATCCACTTTGAGTGCAGCAACTGCCTTTGCAAATCCAGATATTATACAGTAAAAGTAGCGGTGACATCATCACTGTGCTGTACATAGAAAGCAGGAGTTGTGGGAGGGTCCAAGCAGGCTCCACCCACTACAAGCTGCCTGCAGAAAACTACAGGAGGGAGCGGAGACAAGACCAGTCAGCCTGTACAAGGAGAGAGAGAGAGGATAGCTGTGGGAGGGTCCCAGCAGGCTCCACCCACTACAAGCTGCCTGCAGAATACTGCAGGAAGGGGCGGAGACAAGACCAGTCAGCCTGTACAAGGAGAGGGAAAGAATAGCTGTGGGAGGGTCCCAGCAGGCTCCACCCACTACAAGCTTCCTGCAGAAAACTGCAGGGGGGGGCGGAGACAAGACCAGTCAGCCTGTACAAGGAGAGAGAGAGGATAGCTGTGGGAGGGTCCCAGCAGGCTCCACCCTCTACAAGCTTCCTGCAGAAAACTGCAGGGGGGGGCAGAGACAAGACCAGTCAGCCTGTACAAGGAGAGACAGAGGATAGCTGTGGGAGGGGACCAGCAGACCCCACGCACTACAAGCTGCCTGCTGAAAACTGCAGGAGGGGGCGGAGACAAGACCAGTCGGCCTGTACAAGGAGAGAGAGCAGGGGCGGCCCCTCCATTAAGGGCACACGGGCAGCGCCCCCTCTATCCATGCCACCCCCTATATGAGTAATGAATAGATTCATGTATAGCATGAATCTATCCACAGCGGTGCCGCCACCCCCTATACATGCATCCGGCCCCTTTCAGGACAAGGAGCGCATGAATTACAGCTGTGGGGGGATGTTTTTTTGAACCACCTGATTAGAGCAAGAGGCTCTAATAGGCTTCAAAATAGGGTGGGCTTGTGGTGCAGAGCATTGCGCTCGGAGCCCACCAAGGTGTGTTAGAAAAGCAAATGATTATTCGCTTTTCTAACACTCAATCGCCTCTCCGCCAATCAGGAAGCACGGGACTGATACCCCTTTCCTGACTGACTGAAAGGCCAGGTGATCCTATTGGAAGCCTAGCAGGAGGAGGAGGGAGGTGCATGGTGGAAGCTGCTGTGATCCACACCACAGGAGGAGGAAGAAAGCTGCCGGACACACTGCCCACCCGCCTCCTGCTTCCCAGATGGGGTAAGTGCAAGAAGCACAATGACTGGCTCCAATCATCAGTCAATGTTAGTTCCAAGAGAGGCCAGCCCAGGATTTAGCAACCCAATTTGCAAGAGCCGTGAAAAGAGAAGCACAGCGTCCCATGGAGTAATCCAATAAGTAGACCAAAAACAATAACAAAAAGGAAAAGAGCAAAGATATAGCGAATAACTGAGTTCAGCGCTCCTGGGTAGGGCGGGGGCATATCAAAAATGGAGGCAGAGAGAGTGAGAGGTTCATGGGGGGGGGTGTCCTCCCGCAAATACCAGGGCCCCCAAATTGCGTAATGCCGCTCCGCCGAGTCGGTGAGTCTGGCTGTCAGGGACTCCATGATTTCCACGTCTTTTTGTCCTTTTTGTTTGTGATATTGTCTTGCATAAATGACCATATATATGCAAGCCTTAAGACAAAAAAAATACACTTTTTTAAAGTTGAATGCAAAAAAAAAAAAAAAAACACAATACATAACACAATTGTTTTGTAAAATAAAAAGACGATGTTACGCTGAGTAAATAGATACCAAACATGTCACGCTGAAAAATTGCACACGCCCCTGCAAAGGTGGCAAATGACCCAGAGGCAACGATTTAAAAGGCTTAACAAGTTACCACATTAGATTTACAGAGGAGGTCCAGTGCTAGAATTACTGCCCATGATCTGACCTTCGCAGTGATACCTCACATGTGTGGGGACTGGTGGGATGGGAGAGCCAGAGAAAGCCGCGGAAGGCGGCGGGAGGGGGGAGACGTCCCCTCCAGTTGCTTGTAAAAGTGATCGAGCAGCTAGTTAGCCTCTAGGATTGCTTTTACAAGAGAAACAACCACCTCCTCTAAAAAAAATGGTACCAGGATGATGCTTGCAGTGGGTACATCGCTGGTCCAGAAGTGGATATAGTAGGATATTTTAGTATAGTAGAAGGGAATAATGGGATATTGTAGTAAAGTAGGATACTGTAGTATAATAGATGGGGATAGTAGGATACTTTAGTATAGTGGAAAGGTATGGTAGGATATAGTAGTATAGTAGGATACTGCAGTATAGTAGAAGGTTATAGTAGCACATAGTAGTGTAGTAGGACACTGTAGTATAGTAGATGGGGATAGTAAGATACTATAGTATAGTAGACAGGTTTAATAGGATATAGGATATAGTAGGCTATAGTAGTATAGTAGAAGGGTATAGAAGGATATAGTAGTATATTAGGATATTGTAGCATAGTAGAAGGCTATAGTAGGATACAGTATAGTAGAAGGGTATATTAGGATATTGTAGCATTGTAGAAGGGTATAGTAGGATACTGTAGTATAGTAGAAGAATATAGTAGGATATAGTAGGATATGGTAGTATAGTAAAAGGGTATAGTAGGATATTGTAACATTGTAGAAGGGTATAGTAGGATATAGTAGGATACTGTAGTATAGTAGACAGGTATAATAGTATAGTAGTAAAGTAGGATACAATATAGTAGTATAGTAGGATACAGTAGTAAAGTAGAAGGGTATAGTAGGATAGTAGGGTATTGTAGCATAGTAGAAGCCAGGGTATAGTGGGGTATAGTAGTATAGGAGGGTACTGTAGTATAGTAGAAGGGTATAGTAGGATATAGTAGGATACTGTAGTATAGTAGACAGGTATAGTAGTATAGTAGGATATAGTAGTATAGTAGGATATGGTAGTATAGTAGAAGGGTATAGTAGGAAACAGTATAATAGTATAGTAGGATATGGTAGTATAGTAGAAGGGTATAGTAGGCTGCAGTATAGTAGTATAGTAGGATACGGTAGTATAGTAGAAGGGTATAGTAGGAAACAGTATAGTAGGATATGGTAGTATAGTAGAAGGGTATAGTAGGAAACAGTATAGTAGGATATGGTAGTATAGTAGAAGGGTATAGTAGGAAACAGTATAGTAGGATATGGTAGTATAGTAGAAGGGTATAGTAGGAAACAGTATAGTAGGATATGGTAGTATAGTAGAAGGGTATAGTAGGAAACAGTATAGTAGGATATGGTAGTATAGTAGAAGAGTATAGTAGGATAGTAGTCGGGTACTAATACAATAGTAGGGTAGTAGTAGGGTACTAATAACACCTGCAAGCATGCTTCGGGACACTATGAAATGAAGTGAGATATGTTGGGTGTGGTTACATTCTAATGCCGCGTACACACGGTCGGACTTTTCGTCTACAAAAGTCCAACGGACGCTGACGGACTAAAGCTGGCTGGTAATCCGATCGTGTGTGGGCTTCTCCGGACTTTCAACTGACTTTTTTAGCCTCAAATCCGACGTACTTTAGATTTGAAACATGCTTCAAATCTTTCCGACGGACTCGAGTCCGGTCGAAAAATCCGCTCGTCTGTATGCTAGTCCGACGGACAAAAACCCACGCTAGGGCAGCTATTGGCTACTGGCTATGAACTTCCTTATTTTAGTCCGGTGTACGTCATCACGTAAGAATTCGACGGACTTTTGTGTGGTCGTGTGTAGGCAAGTCTGTTCGTTAGAAAGTCCGCCGCAAGTCCGTCGAAAGTCCGCCAAAAGTCCGCCGCAAGTCCGTCGAAAGTCCGCCAAAAGTCCGCCGCAAGTCTGTCGGACAGGCTGTCGGACTTTTGTAGCTGAAAAGTCCGACCGTGTGTACGCGGCATTAGTTTTTGTTTAAAAATGATATAATTCCAAATAGAGTCTGAAAATAGGACAAATCTGGGAAAGACAATTTCAGGAAAGGTTCTATTCTGGTCACAGTGAGAAGGAAGTTAACGCCAGAAGGAATGAAAACAAACTCAGTTATAGAGTATTGGGTGCAAGGAAGTTCAGGAGGATCCATTCACACTAAGGGAAGAGAACAGCAATCCTCAGATTGGGAATATTTACACCAGGCCTTCTGAACATTCACAGGGAATATGAGGGACATTCTAGGCAACTGACACATTCAATGACTTTAGGATGAAGAGTTATATGCAGCATACAGTAACCTGCACCGTCCAATCAGGAATCTCCTACCCAATGTCGGATAATTGGAATGGATTTGGTTGGTGAGTTTTGTCTTTCTGCACAACTTGTTTAATAAATAGGTATTTTTTTTTTTTACGCCCACTGACACCACCAGGCCTATGGCATTGTTTGGTCCCACCGATGGGCAAGGCATTTTCTTCTCCCACCCCCCCACAGTCTGGCCCACCTAAAAGTTTGAAGGGCAGTAAACTGGCCATTTGTTTTGAAAGTCTGGTGACCCCCAGAATTAGAATACCAGTCATTTCCCAGGAACTTTAAGCTTTTCTTTGCCTTTGAACACATTCATAAAATAATCTCCAGGCACACAGGGAATGGAGCAAGATGCCGATTGCCAGGGTGAAGTTGGTTCCAAAATTTGCTCACCAGGTTTTTTGCCTTGTATTCAGTTCTAGCTGGTGCACCAAGGGATCTGATCGAGTCCTGTCTTATAGTACATACACTATATTGTAAAAGTATTGGGACACCTGCCTTTTACACACACATGAACTTCAATGGCCTCCCAGTCTTAGTCCGTAGGGTTCAATATTGAGTTGGCTCCGCCCTTTGCAGCTATAACAGCTTCAACTCTTCTGGAAAGGCCGTCCACAAGGTTTAGGAGGGTGTCTATGGGAATGTTTGACCCTTGTTCCAGAAGCGCATTTGTGAGGTCAGGCACTGATGTTGGACGAGAAGGCCTGGCTCGCAGTCTACACACTAATTCATCCCAAAGGTGTTCTTTCGGGTTGAAGTCAGGACTCTGTGCAGGCCAGTCAAGTTCCTCCACCCCAAACTGGCTCATCCATGTCTTTATGGACCTTGCTTTGTGCACTGGTGCGCAGTCATGTTGGAACAGGAAGGGGCCGTCCCCAAACTGTTCCCACAAAGCTGGGAACATTAAAATTGTCCAAAAATGTCTTGGTATGCTGACGCCTTAAGAGTTCCCTTCACTGGAAGAAAGTGGCCAAACCCAACCCCTGAAAAACAACCCCCCACACCATAATCCCCCACACCATAATACCCTCCTCCACCAAATGATTTGGACCAGTGCACAAAGCAAGGTCCATAAAGACATGGATGAGCGAGTTTGGGGTGGAGGAACTTCACCATGGAGGCCGTGGCAATACTTTGCGTACACTGATTATTTGAGGAGGCCTCACAGCCAACTCAATATTGAACCCTACGGACTAAGAATGGGATGCCATTAAAGTTCATGTGCGTGTAAAGGCAGGCGTCCCAATACTTTTGGTAATATAGTGTACCCGTATTACTACAGGGCTTAGCAGGGAGTATGTAAGCTGCTCTCACAAGAGAGAGAAGAAAGACTATTTCCATGCTGAATGTTATCCATCTAGTGATCGGGGGGATGACATAAGACGTGCTCTATAGTTACAGAAGAATTATTCATCCTTCAAAACCTTTGAGTCACAAGCACACCCCGTCTTTTGAGGAGACCGATGAGGAGAAATGTTATGAGAAACATATGTTGGAAATAATTCTACAAAAAGTAGGGAAAGAGATCGGAATGTTATGTATGGTTAATGCTCATTCCTAGACAAATGATGGGCCACGTCTTTATGAATGTTCCTTTTTTCCTCTTGTCAGAGAGATCATATCGTAATAAACCAAAGAGAAAAAAAAAGAATCAATCAATGGGCCTTTTAAGGTACAACATCCATTCCATTTTATTTAGGATATTAAAATCTAGAATTGTATTCGGTACAAAAAGATCTTATTTTTAGAAAATGACATAAAATAGAGCACCACACATTCAAAATCATTCCACAAACAAAAACAAAAACAAAAAAAAAAAGGACAAAACACCTCCTCATAGTGAGCCTATCCACATCTATATTGTAAAGAAGACGATTGCAGTATGAAGACTGAGTGTGAATGTGAGTATTACTGCACTAGCTCTAAAGTAAATAACAAAAGCTGCTACACAAACATGTGACAAAAATGCTAGAAAGTGAATGAATATAAAATGTAGCGCTAGAAAATAAACACATATGCATATGTTTGTGATGAATCCAAAATGATGTGGTCATACAGCGAAGATAAAAATGTGGAAAAGTTCAGTCAGTGCCTGTAACGGTCCTAAAAAGGACCAATATAAAGTCCACCACCAGATAGTGGCTGGTAAAAGATGTAATACACTGGAACACTCCGACAATGAGGGCATCATAGGCGTGCGCACAGGGTGTTCCGGGTGTGCCCAGGCACACCCTAATCACCCCGTACACATTAGTGTTATCGCTCTGTGTAGCAGCAGAAACATGGGAAAGATCTCCCTCTTACCGGCTCTGCCATAAGAGAAGTGTTTATGCTCTTCTCTTTCACTGTGCCGGCAGGGAGATCAATGTGCCGGCGTCATATATATGTAGACACCCGCACACACATGTGTTTTTGAGCTTAAGGGTGCACACCCTAATGCAATAGGCTGCGCACACCTATGGAGGGCATCAAAGGTGGTACAACCTCAATCAGGAAACAGGTAAAGTAAATCTACTCTTACCAGAACGGGTGGACTCGAGTGTCAGGGACAACGAGTCGTAAAGGCAGGGATGCCGAACATCGGCAAGTCAACGAGGCTCCAGGGGGCCAAGGAACTCCAAATACGTCTCCAAGGAATGTTGTAAACAGCCACCGTACCAGACTTTGAAAGCAGCAGGACTGGAACCTGGGTACAGGAGGTAAAACCTACTGGAAAAGAAGTGTCACGTGTCTTATAACCGTTATAGGATACATGACTCTTCTTTTCCAGTAGGTTTGATGATCAGAGCTCACCTGCGTAGTTCTACCTCTGTCGGTGTAGCCAGAAAGACTTTTTCCACCTGAGTTCCTGTTTGGTCCGGTTTTACCTCCTGTACCCAAGTTCCAGTCCTGGTGCTTTCAACATCTGAAGTCCGGTACGGAGGCTGTTCATAACATTCCTTGGAGACGTATTTGGAGGTCCTTGGTCCCCTGGAGTCTCGTTGACTTGCCGATGTTCGACATACTTTCCTTTATGACTGCTTGTCCCTGACACTCGAGTCCACCTGTTCTGGTAAGAGTAGATTTACTTTACCTGTTTCCTGATTGGAGATGTACCACCTTTGGTGCCCTCGTTGTCGGAGTGTTCCAGTGTATTACATCCTTTACCAGCCACTATCTGGTGGTGGACTTTATATTGGTCCTTGTTAGGACCGTTACAGGCACTGAACCTTTCCACATTTTTATCATCGCTGTATGACCACATCATTTCGGATTCATCAGAAACATATGCATAGGTGTTTATTTTCTAGCGCTACATTTTATACTCATTCAGTATCAAGACTAGACATGTGCGATTCGCTTCGTTACGATTCAAAATTCGGACGCGATTTTCTGTATTTGAAAGATTCAGATGTATCCGAATTTCCAAATCAAATAGTAACAAAATTTCAACAAATCTGAAATAGATTATTACACAAAAACACTAAATTTGGACCCTCCAGACCATCCCCTTAAATTAAGTAAGGACAACTACCATAGGAAAAAACAGACTTAAATAAGGTTAGCTTAACCTTCCCCAAGGAGATAAATCACTGTAAGCTACAACTCACTGGAATAATCATTTTATTTCTTGTATGTAAATATAGGACTTTAGAATGTCACCAGAACACACTTCTGTATACCCTTGCACAGGTATGCTTAACCACTTAAGGTGATTGTAAAGTCTTGCTTTAAAAAAAAATAAAAATAACAAACATGTTATACTTACCTGCTCTGTGTAATGGTTTTGCACAGAGCAGCCCCCGATCCTCCTCTTCTCGGGTCCCACACCGACGCTTCTGGCCCCTCCCTCCTGAAGAGTCCCCTCCATAGACCAGCAGCTCACTATGGGGGGCACCCGAGCCGAGTCAGAGCTCCGTGTATCCATTCAGACATGGAGCCCCGGCCCCGCCCCCTCTCTCCCCTGATTGGCTAACTGACTTTGACTGACAGCCGCGGGAGCCAACGGCGCCACGGCTGTGCCCCAGCCAAATCAGGAGGAGAGTCCCGGGCGGCCGAGGGAATCGTGGACATCGCTGGATAGAGATGGGGCTCTGGGTAAGTAGTAAGGGGGTGCTAAGGGGGCCTGCTACACACAAAAGGTTTCTTTTATCTTAATGCATAGAATGCATAGAATACATAGAATGCATAGAATACATAGAATGCATTAGGATAAAAAAGCTTTTGCATTTACAACTCCTTTAAGGACCGGAAGGTTTTTACCCCCCCCCGCTTCATGACCAGGCAATTTTTGTTGATACGGCGCTGCATTACTTTAACTGACAATTGCGTGGTTGTGTGACGCTGGACACAAATAAAATTGACTTCCTTTTTTTCTCCACAAATAGACCTTTTTTTTGGTGATATTTGATCACCTCTGTGATTTTTATTTTTTGCGCTATAAACGAAAAAAAAAAGACCGACAATTTTGAAAAAAAAATATATATATTTTTTACTTTTTGCTATAATACGTATCCAAAAAAAGATAAAAAATATCTTCATGAATTTAGGCCAATATGTATTCTGCTACATATTTTTGGTACAAAAAAAAAAATCCCAATAAGTGTATATTGATTGGTTTGCGCAAAAGTTATAGCGTCTACCAAATAGCGGAAAGATTTAGGGACTTTAAATTTTTTTTATTGTTTTTACTGGTAATGGCGGCGATCTAGTGATTTTTAGCAGGACTGCGACTTAGCGGCGAACAAATCTGACCCCAAGTGACACTTTTTGGGGACCAGTGACAGTGATTAGTGAACAGTGATTAGTGCTAAAAAAATGCACTGATCAATGTATAAATGACACTGGCAGAGAAAAGGTTAACACTAGGGGGCGATCAAAGGGTTACCTGTGTTCCCTGGGTGTGTTCTAACTGTGTGGGGGATGGACTGACTAGGACATCACAGAGATCGCTGTCCCTGATTACTAGGAACAGACGATCTCAGTGTCATTCCCAGTCAGAACGGGGATCTGCCTTGTTTACATAGGTAAACCCCCTGTTCTGCCTCTCTGTGGAGCGATCGCGGGTGGCCGAAGGACATCGTGGCCGCGCGCATCGGCTCCTGCTCCATGCTACTAGCGCACGCGCCTACAGTATCTATTACACTAAACGACATACAGGCACATCATTTCACGCAATGGAGCCGCAGTGCCACAGTAGATCTGCGGCGGGTGGTCCTTAAGTGCTTAAAGGGGTTGTAAAGGTTCAAATTTTTTTTAATAAAAATAACAAAAATGTTATACCTACCAGCTGTGTGCAATTGTTTTGCACAGAGCAGCACTGATCCTCCTCTTCTGGTGTCCCCCGCCGGCGCTCCTGGCTCCTCCCTTTCATCGGGTGCCCCCCCTCGGAGAGACGCTTTCCATGGGGGCACCCGTGTGCGGGCGCGCTCCCGAGTCCTGCTGCTGCATCCATGGACACAGACAGCAGGACTCGGCCCCGCCCCCCCGTGTCACTGGATTTGATTGATCAATGTATCCAATGAGGACAAAGACAGTGGCTGGAGCTGCTGGGGCTCGTGCACATCACTGGATCGGATCGGGCTCAAGAAAAAAAAGGGGGGGGGGGCTCTGGGGGGAGGGGCAGCTGCAGCAAAAGAAGGTTTTTAACTAGACATGTGCACTGAGAAAAAATTTGTTTGTTTTTGTTTCATTCGTTTTTTGCTTTTTTCGGAAATTCGGAAATCCGAAAATTCGCAAATCGGAAAATTCGCATTTCCGAATTTTCCAATTTCTAAATTTTTGAATTTTCAAATTTTTGAATTTTGGAATTTTCAAATTTCAGAATTTTTGAATTTCCGAATTTTCCAATTTCCCAAATTTTCCAATTTCCGAAATTTCGAATTTGCGAATTTTCTCATTTCTGAATTTTCGAATTTCAGAAATTTCTCAATTTCCCAAATTTCAAAACTGCGAATTTCTGAATTCCGGATTTCCAAAATTTCGGAAATTAAAAAATTTGGAAATTCGGATATTTCAACATTAACGAATTAGTCAAAATTAGTTAAAAAACGGATTCGGAACTAAACAAATTGCATGTCTATTTTTAACCTTAATGCATAAAATGCAAAGATAAACCCTGAGTCTCTACAATCTCTATAAAGTGGAACTTCACCTAAATGGGGAAGTTCTCCCCCCCCCCTCCTCTCCCTTATTATAATAGATTTTTTTTATGGGGGAGGGAAGCTGGTACCTGATTTTGCCAATTTTCTTTTGGGGGGCGATTTTTAGCTAGCACATAATGCACTTGTATCTTGGGGGGGGGGGGGGGGGGTGCAGTTTGGCATGTTCGCCCTGGGCTGTAGATGGCCTTGTCAAGGCACTGGTTTCCAGTACACCCATGGGAACAAGGCCTTCGCCGTAATTTGACTAATATGTGTATTTCCCCATCAGCTCCATCTAGTGGCCATAATGCAGTATTTTTTCCGGATTGCAATATTTCAGGAAAATACTGTATTACGGCCACCAGGTGGAGCTAAAGATCAGAGCAAATACACATATTAGACACATTACAGGGACTGTTTGCGCAACAATTTTTTTTCTAAATAGACCCCATAACGATTTTTGCCCCAGTTCTGCCAGATTCACTTTATTTAAGGCCTTTAGAGGGCTGAGCGTCATTTTAAGAAATGACATTAACCGCTCTGGAAATGTAGACCGTGAAGAATATCTCACACAACTTTGCTTTTGAACATTTTTATAGCTTGGATCTCGTATCCTCCACACATGCTGATGATCTCTTTTTGGGGTTTCACTACATTTGGCCTCCTAAGAAAGTAAAAAGGGGAGTTTTATGAAGTGCGAAATTTTCATATCACAAGTTTTCCATCTGAAAACCCCCTCAAAAAAGTTGCTTTTTTTTTATCATCAATTAATTTTTGTCTACAAGATAAATGATGTCATTGGGAGTCTGACAACAAAAGATACAAAGTATACATTTTCATCAATGTATTTAAATCTACAAGATAAACGATGTCATTGGAAGTCTGACAACAAAAGATACAAAGTATAAATTTCACGTATATATATATTTTTTTCTTCCATGAGAACACCTGGAAGTAATGTGTGTGTGTGTGTGTGTGAAATCCTCCGGCTCTTGGCCAGGCGCGGTAAACATGGCGGCTGAATAGGATGCGCTTATGCCGAAGTGAACCGGCGTGAACCGCACTCCAAGCTGGATGTCAGTGATTGAGTCTAGTTAGGCCTGGACAGCTTGGCACGGTCCCCGGCTCAGCCCCGAGGCACATAAACTCACTATGATGTATACCTTTTGTCTGAGCACCAGGATTGTGTCACCGGGGGAAGAGGAAAAAAGCTTTGTTGGAAAGCAGACGGGAAGAAGATAAACAAAAAAAAAGCGATCCCCGTCCAGGCGAGCGCACATGACGGACGTGAATAATGAGAACAGCTCGCAGCTTTGGCTGAAACCTCACAAATGGTTTACACTCGACAGAAATTTTACAAATGGAAAAGGAGGAAAAAAAAAAATCTGTTTAATGTTCTCCTTCCATCCAGCGTGTCCGGAGCCGAGACTGAAACCTTTTTTTTGGTATATTATAGAAAATACAATGTTAAAGCGGTATTAACCACTCGCCCTCCGGAAGATTTACCCCCCTGCATGACCAGGTCATTTTTTGCGATACGGCACTGCGTTATTTTAACTGACAATTGTGCGGTCGCGCGACACTGTTACCAAAAAAAATGTATGTCCTTTTTTTTCCACAAATAGAGCTTTATTTTGGTGGTATTTGATCACCTCTGCGGTTTTTATTTCTTGCGCTATAAAAAAAAAACCATCAATTTAAAAAGAAAACAAAAAAAAAACAATATTTTTTACTTTCTGCTATAAAACACATCCAATAAAAAATTTAAAAAAATATATAATATAAATTTATGCCAATATGTATTCTGCTACATTATTTTGGTAACAAAATCCCAATAAGCGTATATTGATTGGTTTACGCAAAAGTTATAGCGTCTACAAACTATGGTATATATACAATGGGGGTTATTTACAAAAGGCAAATCCACTTTGCACTACAAGTGCAAAGTGCACTTGAAATTGCACTGAAAGTGTACTTGAAAGTGCAGTCGCTGTAGATCCAAGGGGAAGCTCTGCTGATTTTATCATCCAATCATGTGCAAGCAAAAATGCTGTTTTTTATTTTCCTTGCATGTCCCCCTCAGACCTACAGCGACTGCACTTCCAAGTGCACTTTCACTGCAATTTCAAGTGCTCTTTACACTTGTAGTTTGCACTTGTAGTGCAAAGTGGATTTGCCTTTCGTAAATAACCCCCAGTATCTCACAAAAGTAAGTACACCCCTCAGATTTGTGTAAATATTTTCTTCTATCTTTTCATGGGACAACACTGAAGAAATGACACTTTGCTACAATGTAAAGTAGTGAGTGTACAGCTTGTATAACAGTGTAAATTTGCTGTCCCCTCAAAATAACTCAACACACAGCCATTAATGTCTAAACCGCTGGCAACAAAAGTCAGTACACCCCTAAGTGAAAATGTCCAAATTGGGCCCAATTAGCCATTTTCCCTCCCCGGTGTCATGTGACTCGTTAGTGCTACAAGGTCTCAGGTGTGAATGGGGAGCAGGTGTGTTAAATTTGGTGTTATCGCTCTCACTCTCTCATACTGGTCACTGGAAGTTCAACATGGCACCTCATGGCAAATAACTCTCTGAGGATCTGAAAAAAAAGAATTGTTGCTCTACATAAAGATGGCCTAGGCTATAAGAAGATTGCCACGACCCTGAAACTGAGCTGCAGCACGGTGGCCAAGACCATACAGCGGTATAACAGGACAGGTTCCACTCAGAACAGGCCTCGCCATGGTCCACCAAAGAAGTTGAGGTCACGTCATATCCAGAGGTTGTCTTTGGGAAATAGACGTATGAGTGCTGCCAGCATTGCTGCAGAGGTTGTAGGGGTGGGGGGGGTCAGCCTGTCAGTGCTCAGACCATACGCCGCACACTGCATCAAATTGGTCTGCATGGCTGTCATCCCAGAAGGAAGCCTCTTCTAAAGATGATGCACAAGAAAGTCCGCAAACAGTTTGCTGAAGACAAGCAGACTAAGGACATGGATTACTGGAACCATGTCCTGTGCTCTGATGAGACCAAGATAAACATATTTGGTTCAGATGGTGACAAGCGTGTGTGGGGGCAACCAGGTGAGGAGGACAAAGACAAGTGTGTCTTGTCTACAGTCAAGCATGGTGGTGGGAGTGTCATGGTCTGGGGCTGCATGAGTGCTGCCGGCACTGGGGGGCTACAGATCATTGAGGGAACCATGAATGCCAACATGTACTGTGACATACTGAAGCAGAGCATGATCCCTCCCTTCAGAGACTGGGCCGCAGGGCAGTATTCCAACATGATAACCACCCCAAACACACCTCCAAGACCACCACTGCCTTGCTAAAGAAGCTGAGGGTAAAGGTGATGGACTGGCCAAGCATGTCTCCAGACCTAAACCCTATTGAGCATCTGTGGGACATCCTCAAACGGAAGGTGGAGGAGCACAAGGTCTCTAACATCCACCAGATCCGTGATGTCATCATGGGGGAGGGGAAGAGGACTCCAGTGACAACCTGTGAAGCTCTGGTGACCTCCATAGCCCAAGAGGGTTAAGGCAGTGCTGGAAAATAATGGTGGCCACACAAAATATTGACACTTTGGGCCCAATTTGGACATTTTCACTAAGGCCCCTTTCACACTGGGGCGGTAGGGGGCGTCGGCGGTAAAACAGCGCTATTTTTAGCGCTGTTTTACCACGGTATTCGGCCGCTAGCGGTGCGGTTTTAACCCCCCGCTGGTGGCCGGAAAAGGGTTAAAACCCCTCGTATAGCGCGGCTATAGCCGCGGTATTGCCGCGGTATAGCCGCGCTGTCCCATTGATTTCAATGGGCAGGAGCGGTTTAGGAGCGGTGAATACACCGCTCCTTCACCGCTCCAAAGATGCGGCTTGCAGGAGATTTTTTCTTCTCCTGCCAGCGCACCGCTTCAGTGTGAAAGCCCTCGGGCTTTCACACTGAACAAACAGCGGAGGCTGTTTAGGGGCGGTTTGCAGGCGCTATTTTTAGCGCAATAACGCCTGCAAACCGCCCCAGTGTGAAAGGGGCCTTAGGGGTGTACTGACTTTTGTTGCCAGCGGTTTAGACATTAATGGCTGTGTGTTGAGTTATTTTGAGGGGACAGCAAATTTACACTGTTATACAAGCTGTACACTCACTACTTTACATTGTAGCAAAGTGTCATTTCTTCAGTGTTGTCACATGAAAAGATAGAAGAAAAGATTTACAGAAATATGACTGAGGGGTGTACTTACTTTTGTGAGATACTGTATAAGGCGGTGCAGGGATTTGTGAACTGGGGTCATCTCTACTAACCCATCAGTTTTCCCCTTTCATCGGCATAAACCAATCAGAACCCTGAAAAGTCATTGCTGACTAGTTGCTCTGTGTTACCGATCTTAGAGCGATGCTCCTGGACCATTGACATGGGTCTCGTCATGTGACATGACTGTGTGTGATCTATAGATGACGTTCATCAACTCACCACAGGGAGGTGCTATTCACTTATTTGCACAGAGAGCAAGAAAAGACCCTTCACTGCATTTTCCAGGTTTAAAATAATCAGCGTTGGCATAAACATTGACTTAATCCCCGAGCATTAGTGAAAATTTCATCATGATTAAAGATTTTTAAAGATGTTTGTCTCGTCATCAGCAAAAGTCCTTAAAATACTAATTAAATAAAGCTCTAAAAGCCTCACTGCAAGTACTTCGAGCACGCCAACCGCATAACGGGCTTGGTTAACCCTTCATGTCTCGGGGTATTAGAGTAATGTGCAAGTCAGGGGGCTTTTCTTTGTATCCTTTTTATATGGCTACAATGTTTATACTTTACACAGTGGAAGGGTCCAGTATGATGAAATGACTTATACATGGTGGGGCGTCCAGGGTGGTGGGATGACTTATACATGGGGGGGGGCGTCCAGGGTGGTGGGATGACTTATACATGGGGGGGGGGCGTCCAGGGTGGTGGGATGACTTATACATGGGGGGGCGTCCAGGGTGGTGGGATGACTTATACATGGGGGGGGGGCGTCCAGGGTGGTGGGATGACTTATACATGGGGGGGCGTCCAGGGTGGTGGGATGACTTATACATGGTGGGGGCGTCCAGGGTGGTGGGATGACTTATACATGGTGGGGGCGTCCAGGGTGGTGGGATGACTTATACATGGGGGGGCGTCCAGGGTGGTGGGATGACTTATACATGGGGGGGCGTCCAGGGTGGTGGGATGACTTATACATGGTGGGGGCGTCCAGGGTGGTGGGATGACTTATACATGGGGGGGCGTCCAGGGTGGTGGGATGACTTATACATGGTGGGGGCGTCCAGGGTCTTGGGATGACTTATACATGGGGGGGCGTCCAGGGTGGTGGGAGGACTTATATATGGGGGGGCGTCCAGGGTGGTGGGATGACTTATACATGGGGGGGCGTCCAGGGTGGTGGGATGACTTATACATGGGGGGGCGTCCAGGGTGGTGGGATGACTTATACATGGTGGGGGCGTCCAGGGTGGTGGGATGACTTATACATGGGGGGGCGTCCAGGGTGGTGGGATGACTTATACATGGGGGGCGTCCAGGGTGGTGGGATGACTTATACATGGTGGGGGCGTCCAGGGTGGTGGGATGACTTATACATGGTGGGGGCGTCCAGGGTGGTGGGAGGACTTATACATGGTGGGGGCGTCCAGGGTGGTGGGATGACTTATACATGGTGGGGGCGTCCAGGGTGGTGGGAGGACTTATACATGGTGGGGCGTCCAGGGTGGTGGGATGACTTATACATGGGGGGGCGTCCAGGGTGGTGGGAGGACTTATACATGGTGGGGGCGTCCAGGGTGGTGGGAGGACTTATACATGGTGGGGCGTCCAGGGTGGTGGGATGACTTATACATGGGGGGGCGTCCAGGGTGGTGGGATGACTTATACATGGTGGGCGCGTCCAGGGTGGTGGGATGACTTATACATGGTGGGGCGTCCAGGGTGGTGGGATGAGGAGCAAAGCAATGAAGAGGGGAAGAAATCCAGTTGGATATCAGAGGGCAGAGCCATCTTAATAGCATCATGGGCCCCTGGGCAAAAGAATGCACTGGGGCCCCTACCAGCCTGCATTGAGGTGTCCCCTTCACAGTGCCCCAGTACATCAGGTTCCCCCATTGCAGTGCCCATATACTGTATATCAGGTGTCCCCATCACAGTGCCCCCTTACATCAGGTGCCCCCATCAAAGTGCCCCCATAAATAAGGTATCCCCAAAAAAGTGCCTCCATACATCAAGTGTCCCCATAATAGTGCCCCCATCACAGTGCCCCCTTACATCAGGTGCCCCCATCACAGTGCCCCCATAAATCAGGTGTCCCCATAACAGTGTTCCATACATCAGGTGTCCCCATAACAGTGCCCCTCATAAATCAGGTGCCCCTATCACAGTGCCCCCATAAATCAGGTGCCCCTATCACAGTGCCCCCATAAATCAGGTGCCCCCATCACAGTGCCCCATACATCAGGTGTCCTCATCACAGTGCATCACAGGTCAGGACTCTGTGCAGGCCAGTCAAGTTCCTCCACCCCAAACTTGCTTATCCATGTCTTTATGGACCTGGATTTGTGCACTGGTCCAAATCATTTGGTGGAGGGGGGGGATTATGGTGTGAGGGGGAGGGGGATTATGGTGTGGGGTTGTTTTTCAGAGGTTGGGCTTGGCCCCTTAGTTCCAGTGAAGGGAACTCTTAAGGCGTCAGCATACCAAGACATTTTGGACAATTTCATGCTCCCAACTTTGTGGGAACAGTTGGGGGACGGCCCCTTCCTGTTCCAACATGACTGCCCACCAGTGCACAAAGCAAGGTCCATAAAGACATGGATGAGCGAGTTTGGGGTGGAGAAACTTGACTGGCCTGCACAGAGTCCTGACCTCAACCTGATAGAACACCTTTGGGATGTAATAGAGCGGACACTGTGAGCTAGGCCTTCTCGTCCAACATCAGTGCCTGACCTCACAAATGTGTTTCTGGAAGAATGGTCAAACATTCCCATAGACACCCTCCTAAACCTTGTGGACGGCCTTCCCAGAAGAGTTGAAGCTGTTATAGCTGCAAAGGGTGGAGCCAACTCAATATTGAACCCTACGGACTAAGACTGGGATGTCATTAAAGTTCATGTTTGTGTAAAGGCAGGCGTCCAGGGCTGTCTTAATGCATGGGTACCCTTGGACACGGCCCAGGGGCCCCAGGTGCATGGGGGGCCCCATGATAGTCTTGCATTATGTCATACCTGCCAACTGTCCCGGATTTGCTGGGACAGTCACACTTTTTACTAAGCTGTCCCAGGGATGGCCACATTCCAGAACCTGTACTGTGCCCTCCTGGTCCCAGCATTGTACACTCCTGACTCCCCCTATAATTTACCCTTCTGCCTCCCCCCCCCCCAACTGTGCCCTTTGTGTTGATTAGTCTATGGCAGTGATGGTGAACCTTGGCACCCCAGATGTTTTGGAACTACATTTCCCATGATGCTCATGCACTCTGCAGTGTAGTGGAGCATCATGGGAAATGTAGTTCCAAAACATCTGGGGTGCCGAGGTTCACCATCACTGGTCTATGGCATGTTTTCTTATTGTTTAACATTTTATTGAAAGTCCTAATAATTATATGTTTAATTATATCAAATATTTATACATTTTATTCTTGAGAGAATTTGCGTAAATTGGGGGGCAGGCTGGTAGGGGCCCCAATGCATTATTTTGCCCAGTGGCCCATGATGCTATTAAGACGGCCCTGCAGGTGTCCTGATACTTTTGGTAGCATGGTGTATGTGGAATACTTCAAAAATGTATTAAAAGTGTAAAAACAAACTGTTGGCGCTATATAAATCCTGTATAATAATAATAATAATAACAATTTTATTGATACATTGTAAAACATACTCCACATGATGAGTACACATCAATACTGTATTCATCTCCCATAATGTGTACTGTACCAGATTTGTCATTTTTAGGAGTATGTTTTACAATGTATCAATAAAATTGCTTTTAATACATTTTTGAAGTATAACATTATGTTGCCTTAGTACACCTCTAAAGTGCCTAAAAAACTCCCCCTGGGGCAAATCTCTCTGTCTTTTCTATGACTTCTTAGGGATGCGGCACACGTCCGGAACTGAACATCGCCACCACGGTTCTATGAATATGTAACTTTAATTGTATAATAAATGGAGTTGATGGGGACAGCGGGCGGCTGTAGTAGTTTATACACGGCGGTGGATTTTTTCGGAGCCTGGAAGCGGCTCAGGAATGTATCACGTGTTGATTGTGAAGTGTTATTTTCCCGGCGCTGTAACAATGAAGCGTGCACAGACTAGGTGGGCCGAGTGACTGGGATTTGCCGTCAATCGCTCTGGGTTTCTTGGTGCACCTTGGCAAAGGGAATCGCACATCCGATCGGAGTCCCTGAACGCACAGGATGTGCCTCCACGCTGGGAGGAAACGGCTGATTTGCCAGCTAGGAATAAACAGTTTATCGGGGCCGGAGTCAGCAGGATGCAGGGCTGTAATACCAGAGCCATTTGCTATATTTAAACGCAGACTGCGGAGTGTAAACAAGACATTCCTGCTCTCCCTCGGCTCGAGATTTACCACGGCCCGGACCTACATTCCCCCTGTCCTACAACATAAACACCAGCCCATAGGATGACGCATGCATGGAGCTCAGGGCACACGTGCAAAAAGCGCCCGCAAGGAGAAAAAAAAAACAAAACATGGCAGCAGATGGGTTTTAATTCCTTAGGTTCTCTGGAGGTGACGTCACGGGTCTGGTTGGTCGGGTCGGCCTCAGTCGTCCAGTATTAAAGTGGAACTCCAGTCCGCTCGCTCTGCCATTACTACATGCCGCCTATGCAACTAAAGCTGGCATCCTGCCGTCCTGGTTACTGAAACCTTTATCGAACATGGCCATTCATGGGAATTGTTCCCATTAAATAGTACGCAGCAACAGTCCTGAAGAAGGGGGAGTCTATTCCCTCAGAAACGCGTTGCCTTGATGTACGTGTTGCTACTTTTTTAATAAACGAACCATACTTTAGAAGTGGCATTTCTCTGGACACCGGGGCGTCTCCTTTCCTTTTATCCAAGTCCACATGCTGACATGATTCGCAAAGGCAGCAGCCCAATCCCCAAGAAGGTCCATCGCCACCATCCATCGCTAGGCACTATCCAGCAGAAGGCATTCCTTCCTTTTTGCCAACATGAATACCCACCCAGGACCAGTGACCAATCCAGTCGGTCCGGTGCGGTATCCAACGTAAGCAAAATGACTACATGCTGGGTATTCCCAGCATTAAAGTGGTTGTAAACCTCAGACAGGAAATATGAACAAATCATATCCCTCTATAGTGTGTACTTGTCTCACTCCAGAGCTCTAAGTGTCATTTCTCTCTGCTGCCTCCTTCCTCTGCTATCAGTAAAAACCACTTCTGACAAGTTGTCCCTGCCACCAAGAGAAAGGGTGTGTCCGTTCCCTCCAATTAGCTCTCACTTAGCTCTGCAGAGAGTAACATCAGCTCCCCACCCCTGCTTTCTGAAAGATCATACAAGCTGTATAAATCTGAACTTTGAATGGGTGTAAAGATGGGAGAACAGCAGATAAACAGGTACAACTTAGGAAGGATGATTTGTTTAATCTCCGTCTATCACTTGACATTACTTCACCAAGTAAGGGGTTTGGAAGGGTATGGAAAGGTTTACAACCAATTTAAAGTAAAAAAAACCACCAGCCCAGTATCTTACTGTGCCCCCCGTCCCCGTCCCCCCGTCCCCAAACACAATTCCTCTTCCGCAATGACTTCCAAAAGCTCCAGGAGGCTTTTCCTCCTCTGCCAAGACTTCCAAAGTGACAGCAGCTCTTCCACCAAGATTTCCAAAAGCTACAGCAGCTCTTCCACCAAGACTTCCAAAAGCTACAGCAGCTCTTCCACCAAGACTTCCAAAAGCTAGAGCAGCTCTTCCGCCAAGACTTCCAAAAGCTAGAGCAGCTCTTCCACCAAGACTTCAACAGCTACAGCAGCTCTTCCACCAAGACTTTCAAAAGCTACAGCAGCTCTTCCACCAAGACTTCCAAAAGCTACAGCAGCTCTTCCGCCAAGGCTTCCAAAAGCTACAGCAGCTCTTCCGCCAAGGCTACCAAAAGCTACAGCAGCTCTTCCGCCAAGACTTCCAAAAGCTACAGCAGCTCTTCCACCAAGAGTTCCAAAAGCTACAGCAGCTCTTCCACCAAGACTTCCAAAAGCTACAGCAGCTCTTCCACCAAGACTTCCAAAAGCTACAGCAGCTCTTCCACCAAGACTTCCAAAAGCTACAGCAGCTCTTCCACCAAGACTTCCAAAAGCTACAGCAGCTCTTCCACCAAGACTTCCAAAAGCTACAGCAGCTCTTCCGCCAAGGCTTCCAAAAGCTACAGCAGCTCTTCCACCAAGACTTCCAAAAGCTACAGCAGCTCTTCCACCAAGACTTCCAAAAGCTACAGCAGCTCTTCCGCCAAGGCTTCCAAAAGCTACAGCAGCTCTTCCACCAAAACTTCCAAAAGCTACAGCAGCTCTACCACCAAGACTTCCAAAAGAGTAACAGGGGCCGAGTCCCGACTCAGCAGCAAGGAAGATTATCTTCTGCCACTACAAATAAACTTGGAGCACCACAGGCTACAATGAAAAGCCTTACTTCAAAGACAAGATAGCAAAACAGGCTGGAAAGGAGTCATATTGGGTTTGTGGGACTTCCAGAAATGGCTACATATGCCAGTTCTTTAAAAAATATGGACACAACATAGATGGTCAAACTGCTGCAGGGATGACATGTCCACCTTAGAGAGGCCTGAACTTGCACAAGACTCCCAAGCTTTCCTTTCACTAACAAATACCAGGCCATTTTGGCAAAGCACCAGCACCACAAAAACACTCCCCCTACACATTCCTATTGGCCAATCATTATGATGGGCAGCCTTACTGGCCAATAGGAATTTCCTTGTAACGACAATCAGAGATTTGGCCATGACAGGAACGTTTTGGGGGGGGGGGGGGGCTGCGCCTCTGGGTGGCTGCACTTTACACCTTCAGTAATTCGCCCCCCCAGTCACAAAGTCTCTTAAGAATTTTTAGCAAAAATATGTGTATTAAATGTTTTTTTTCTACCTGTCGGGGGTTTAATCTTTCCTGCAATGATACCCGTACCTTGTGATAAAGGTGCAGTCATGGACGATCGTCTTCTCCAGGATAATGCCCTGTTCATCATCCTCCTCCACCTGCTTTCCGTTATGGTACCAGATGATTTGGCTGCCATTGCCCATGTAACTTGCTGTACACTGAATAGGTATTCTGTCACCCTGAAACACGACTTGCCGCAAGGATGGGATGAGCTGGTGGGTGTGGAGCTCCGGTGTCCCTTCTGCAAACAAAACAAGAGATAATACTTAATGAAGAGGTCGTCGGGAACCCTTGGGGCATTATTCTTCCTGTTACCTATGTCAGCTAAGAGCTACAATTACCAGCCGATAAAGAGTAAACCTCAAGGAATACTGATGCAAATTAACTGAGTTCTTTGAGGGTATGTCCTGGTCCTACCTGGCTCGCCAAAACTGTCCTGGAAATTTTAAGCTTCTCCTTATAAGCAAATCATTTCTTTGCGCTTAAAAGCACAAATACAGCTCTCTTGTATAATGCCCAGGAAAGCGCGCTTGTATATCTCCAAGTAACACAGACACAGATGCTGGTAGGATAGGCAGCTCCCTTTATTTATACTGTAAACATAAATAACAAAGGAAGGTGGTGGCTTCAGAATCAGCCAATCAGATACTTGTATTATTTCAAAAGAACCAATCACACACATGTATATATTCAAATAGAAATACAATAGTGACGTGTGCAGAGCCATGCGGCAAGCGTCCTGTGAGATACAAAGGGTCTCACAGTTTGAACACTTACTTACAGGGCTCTGAACACGACCGTGTGCACACTCCCACTGCTACCAATGACGCGAACCGTACTCTATCATGGCTCAGTGGGCCATAATTTGATTATGCTATGGTTCCCATGTACGCAGATCTGCTTACTAGGAGTGTTAATGCAGTCGCCATGAAGTGGCCAGTCTCTTGGTGAGGCATGAACGAACATCCTTAAAAGAGCAAACAGATCTGCCATGTCCACAGGAAGGTTTCCGCAGTCAATGGTCTTCCACCAACGTCTGTATGTGCGAATACGCTCGTATGAGCGTATTACAGCAAAACTGACACTGGGGGACATCTGACAACATACATTAATAAAAATTCCCACAACAGGTAGTACCTACGTTCTGTATGGCATTACATTTACTAAACTTTTAGAACAAAGGTTCCAAAGTCTGCCAGTGATGAACTGAATGAGATGAATATAAACCCGTCCTTGGCTCAGCACCAGTGGAGAGCGTCTTGCCGTATCCCAGCTGCACTATGGTGACTTGTACTATGTTGGTTAACAATTCATTCAGCATTCAACCCACCACAAGAAAATAGGACCGAAAAGCCCTCCAATAAACCAGTCCAGATGTTGCAGACCAGATTTAACTTCACATAGAAGATCAATATCATCTGCAAAATGCACGAGTCAAGATTGGCAGGGCTGGGGTTGCCACCTTTTCTTCAAATCAAACCCGAACACTTTAGCGGCGCACAATTTTTTTTTTTAATAGTATAAACTATACATACAGGCAGTCCCCAAGGCACGAACGGGCTAGGGACTGTAGGTTTGTTCTTAAGTCGAATATGTTCGTAAGTCGGAACAGCATGGGCAGAACGGCAGATATGTCGTTTTCCGATGTTCCGTCGAATGTGCCCGCCCTCGAAAAGGGTCAGTCGAATGTGCCCGCCGTCCAAAGGGTTCCGTCAAATGTGCCCGCCGTCCCGTTCGTAAGTAGGAGTCGTTCGCAAATCGGATGTTCAAAACTCAGGGACTTCCTGTATATTTTGCTATTAAATGACATTTCTAGTCCTATGGCGTTAATGACAAGAGTTTTAATCCAGGGTCCTCAGAGTTTCCCTTTTACATCTGAAACCACAGATTTCCTCTTTCACTGTAAGGGGGGACTCTGCAGACTCTGATGTAAGGGACAACTCTGGGGACTCTAGGGGATGCTCTGGGAACCCTGATTTAAGGGGGGACACTGAGCACTCTGATGCACGGAGAGGACTCTGCTGTAAGTGGGAACACTGTGGCCTCTGGTGTAAAGGGGAACTCTGATGTAAGGGGTGCTCTGAGAACCCTGATTTGCCTTAGTGTACTCACTCAGAGGCAGGAGAGAGAAGGGGGGAGACTTCAGTCACAGACAGGGATGGATGGTGAGCTCACTCACCCTTTGACAGTCAGTACCACTCATCCAGATGTATCTGAGGCCACTAGACTTCCAATTCCCGACCCCCATTATCCTTTTCTGAGGCACAATGCCGGGGATTGGAGTAGACAGAGAGGGGTAAGGGTGGGAGAAAGAGGTGCAGATCGAGCCCTCTCTCCTCTCCCATCAGTGTGGGGGGCAGGGGGGGTGGGAAAATTGTTAGTACCGTTAGTGCTGACTTTGGGCAGTGTGAAAAAGAGTGTAGCAGACACTCTCAGCATAGACAACTGCAGCCAGCAACCCTACTGGGAAGCCATAGTCCAGTCTGAATAATGTGTCCGGGTTTCAGGCAGTCTGAAACCTGGACGCATGATTCCAAACCCGAACTGTCCGGGTGAATCCCGGACAGGTGGCAACCCTAATCAGGGCTCTCTTTAACCACTTGCTACCCAGGCCAATTCTGACACTTCGCTCCTATTATTTTTCCCCAAGAGGAGAGGTTCCAAGCAGCCCTTTTGGGCAGCTCAGCTGAAGGTTCTGCCTGTCTTTCATCGAGGTTCCAGCTGTGCATAGCTGGGAGGCCTATGTTGCTACAAATTAAATGGGGGTTTCACTGGGGATCTGGTCTAGAAGATTCACTTAGGAGACTGTCTGCTGAGTCTGGAGGGAGGCATCCAAGTACCCAGGGACCCTGTGAGTGCAGACCTGAGTGATGGATCCTAGTGACTGTTGCTACTGTTAACTCCTGGTTCACTAACATTAAGGCTTGCCTGGCCTGGAACACTACTTATGGTGTCCTGGTGCTTGTTCCCTTCATGTCCTACTGCTGAAGGGACAGTTCTGAGAAGTACATTATCTCACAAAAGTAAGTACACCCCTCACATTATTGTAAATCTTTTCTTCTATCTTTTCATGTGACAACACTGAAGAAATTACACTTTGCTACAATGTAAAGTAGTGAGTGTACAGCTTGTATAACAGTGTAAGTCCACTCTCTGCTGACGTCAGCGATTTCAGTCCAGGCACCGCATCATCCCGACTACGGAGTCTGGATCTGGCAGGTGCCTGGACTGAGAACCTGCTCAGCCTCGCAGCGAACCGCTGAGAGCCTGAGACAGCCGCAACGCCCCCTCCAGAGCTCAGCGTTTCAATGAGAAGAGCAGAGAGCTGTGACTGACAGTCTGGAGCTCTCTGCTCACGGAGCGCTGAGTGATCTGCGGGGTTCGATCACTCCGTTCTCAGTGCAGAGGCGCCGGGGGACAGATGCAGCATCTAATCAATGCTGTATCCACCTAGATAAGTATGACTGGGGCAAAAAAAATCTTTACTCCTCTTTTAAGCCTAACATCAGCCTGTTCTGCAAAGGTAAGCAAATTGGAGGTGGAACTCTTTTTCAAAATAACATGGTGCCGGCACCCTGAATTTTGGTGTGTGAATATGAACATCTCGGCAGATGTGTGAGGGTGTCAATAACAATTAATGGCACTGCTGTGTATCTGCTAAAGGGCAGCACGTTTTTGTGGTGTCAAGAAAGTGATTTTGCATGCCTTCCTGATACACATAAATGTGAACGCAGGCTAAATGTCTCAGTTACATTGGTGGTCAGTGTAAATCTCATTACATTGGGGCTTGGTATACAAGCCTTTCATTCACACTAGTGACCAGTGTGAAAGTCCTTCTTACATTGGTGGTCGTTGTAAATCCCTCCTTACATTGGTGGTTACTGGGAATGCTCCTATCACATTAGTGGTCAGTGTAAATCCCCATTACATTGGTGGCCAGTGTAAATCCTCAAGACATTAGTGGTCAGTGTAAATCCCATTACATTAGTGGTCAGTGTAAATTCCCATTACATTGGTGGCCAGTGTAAATCCTCAAGTCATTAGTGGTCAGTGTAAATTCCCATTACATTGGTGGCCAGTGTAAATCCCATTACATTAGTGGTCAGTGTAAATCCCCATTACATTGGTGGCCAGTGTAGAAACTCCTCTTTATATTGGTAATCGGTAAAAAAACAACAACTTGCATTTGTGGTCAGTTTTGAATCCTCCCTAACATTGGAGGTCCATGTAGAAGTCCCCCTTAAATTGGTGGTGAGTGTAAATCCCCCCTTACATTGGTGGTCGGTTTAGAAATCCCCCTTTTTTGTTGTTGATGTAAAATCCTCTATTACATCGGTTATCAGTGTAAATTCTCAATTACATTGGTGATCAGTGTACATTTCCATTTCCATTAGTGGTAAGTACAGAAATGCCCATACATTGGTGATCAGTGTAACTCCCCCTAACATTGGTGGTCAGCGTAGAAGTGTCACCTTACATTGGTAGTCAGTAGAAATCTCCTTGACAATGGTTGTCAATGTAGATTCCCCCTTACACTGGTGGTTGGTATAAATGCTCCTATTACATTGGTGTCAGTGTAGAAATCCCTGTTTATATTGGTGGGTAACATAAAATCCCCTATTACATGGAGGTCAGTGTAAATCCCCCCTCACATTGGTGGTCATTGTAAATTCCCCATTACATTGGTGGTCAGTGTAGAATCCCTCACTATATATGTGCCAAAGATTTTCAGCTTTGCTCTACATGATTCAGAATTTGCCACAGTGTAGTGCCTCCTAACTAATCCGACCCCCCCACCACTGCCACTGATCCCATCAACCCCCCCCCCCCCCACTGCCACTGATCCCCATCAACCCCCCCCCTCAACATTGCCACTGATCCCAGGAGTCCAAGGATCCCTAGGAGTTTCCTGTCTACTGATGGGTCCCCTCACCTCCCCAATCCATGGTGTGCAGGCAGTGAGGAGATGATGTGGTGTAACCTTTAGCAACCAATCAGTGAGCAGTAATAATGTGCACTAACCTCTTGCAACCAATCATTGAGTGGTAAGGATAGGCAGTACCCTCTAGCAACTAATCAGCGTTCAGTAATAATGTGCAGTTACCTCTAGCAACCAATTGGTGAGTGGTAAGGATGTCCAGTAACCCCTAGCAACCAGTCAGTGAGCAGTATTGATGTACAGTAACCTCTAGCAACCAATCAACAAGCAGAAGTCATGTGCTGTAACCTCTATCAAATAATAAGTGAGCCGTAATGTGTGCTGTAACATCTAGCAACCAGTCAGTGAGCGGTAATGATGCACTGTAACCTCTGGCAACCAATCGCAATCGCTGCCTGATCTGATTCAGTAGACTGATTTTGAGTCTAGCTGCTATTTTTTGTATGACTTGGAGCAGGGGAAAAGCAAAATATGCAATATGCAAAATATGCATGGAGAGGGGGGGAAGAAAATGTTTGCCCAGGGTCCAATCAATATTAACCACTTCTCGCCCCACGACATCATATGACGTCGTCGACTTTGAGTGGGGATATCTGAATGATGGGTGCAGCTGCAGGCATCATCCAGATATCGTCTTTTAGAGCTGGCAACTCCCGGCACCGTAAGAATCATAGCAGCTTTTCAGCCCTCCGGAGAGAGAGAAGGAATCAGTCCATGCTGGAAGATTACCATAGAGAATCTGGCGGGCCAGATGGTCCCCGGAGTCTCTATGATCTTTCTAAGGCCGGTCGCGATGTTATGACGTCACACCCGGCCTCTGCATTTGAAAAAATGCCTCAGCCTCGGCTGGGAAGCCAGGATCGTTTTTTATTTTTTATTTTTTTTAAGGCTTCCCAGCCTAGAGGTGAGATGTGAGGACTTATTGACCCCCAGATCTCACTGTAAAGAGGACCTGTCACGCACTTTTCCTATCACACGGGATGTTTACATTCCTTGTAATAGAAATAAAAGTGATAAAAAAAAAATAAGTAAAAAGAAAGTGTCAAAATAGAAAAATAAAAGTAAAATAAACAATAATAAAAAAAAAAAGCTCCCGGTCCCCACGTGTTTGTGCGCAGAAGCGAACGCATACGTAAGTCGCACTCACATATGTAAACAACGTTCAAATCACACATGTCAGGTATCTCCACGAACGTTAGAGTGAGAGCAATAATTCTAGCCCTAGACCTCCTCTGTAACTCTAAACAGGTAACCTGTAAAAAAATTGAAAGCATCGCCCATGAGGATTTTCAAGTACTGTAGTTTGGCGCCATTCCACGAGCGTGCGCAATTTCAAAGCGTGACATGTTAGGTATCTATTTACTCTGCGTAACATCATCTTTCACAATTTGAAGGTAACTTGAGGGTAAATTGGGCTAACTTTACCATTTTTTTTTTTTTAATGCATTTCCCCCAAAAAAACGCGTTTGCAAAAATGACTGCGCAAATACTGTGCGAGATAAAAAGTTTCAACAACCACCATTTTATTCCCTAGGGTCTCTGCTAAAAAAAACCCCATATATAATGTTTGGGGGTTCTGATTAATTTTTCTAGCAAAAAAAATGATGATTTTTACATGTATCTGAATATCTGCCGACTGCACAATGGTCCTATGCGACACCTGGCTTGTTCCTTGCGGAGAACTCTGTTGTATATCACAAACAGTTGAGGGGGAAACGTTACAGAAGACTTTGCCTGGCACTGGTGAGGCACCTTCCTAAAAAGAAGGTATCAGCATGTCTCACTTCCATCACAAATTCCAAAAAATGAGGAGTTTATTCCTCATTGTAGGATAGTGGGCAAGAACAACGCAAATCACTCCTTGAACCAACTGTACGTCCAGAATCACTGGTTTGAAATAAATAACATTCTGGATGTACAGAGAGCCAAGTTTGAAAGTGGGTGCTACAGGCCTGTGGCCCCAGCTATGCCCCCTCCTCCATCCCTCTGCAGAGCTTGAAGCAGGCACCTCTCTGCCGCTGTTCCTGGTCATAGCCAACAGGTATGTTGAAGAATGGTGTATGTGTGTATCCATACTTTACATTGGCTAGATGAGTACTGCACCCTGTACTAGAACACTTTCAACATTGAAGAGTAAACAGTTGGAAATGAGTCTAATAGGTTCCAAGCAAGTGCAACCAATCATAGCAGAGACAAACACGAAGCCTATCCCTTTGTCCATTACAAAAGAGGAGAGCTGTGAAGTCCATCAGTCACAAGGACCAATTATCATCAGGAAACTAATAAAGCGAAGACAAATGCCCCCCCCCCCCCCCCCATTCCTCCATATGTTATCTGTAGGGACACGTACCACAAGTCAGCTGGCTTTCCTTCAGGTTCCTCAGTGGCCGGTCTCTGAGCGCACTGGGGTACGAGCAGAACGTCCGGTCAGAGATCTGGATGGAGCCATTCTTGGTCAATGCGGCCACCCAGCTCAGGTGACAGTCACAGGTCAGGAACTCCGTAGAAAAGTCCCTGAAAGAAAAAAAAAACAGACGGCAAAGGCTCAGGATCTGTCCTATGGAATCCCTCTATAGGCGAAGGTAGAATCTTCCATATATGAACATAGAGTCCTCTAGATATGATGTAGAATCATAGGCGTGCGCACAGGGTGTGCCAGGTGTGCCAGGGCACACCCTAATCGCCTTGTGTGGTGCATATTCCCCCCTGTTTAGACCACTGATATTTTATCCCCCAAAAAAATGTTACAAAAGAAAATCATTTTTAAAAAAATAAAATAAACAAAATTACACTGTCCACTGCCCTACTGACACCATCAGTACATATACACATGCATATGTATTTGAGCTTTGGGGTGCACACCCTAATGCAAGCGGCTGCGCACACCTATGTGTAGAATCCTCCATAAATGAACATAAAATCCTCCATATATGATGTAGAATCTTCTACAGTATATATGTATCTAGAATACGCCATATATGAACATAGAATCCACCATAAATGAAGATAGAATCCACCATATATGAACATAGAATCCACCATATATGAACATAGAATCCACCATAAATGAAGATAGAATCCACCATATATGAACATAGAATCCACCATAAATGAAGATAGAATCCCCCATATATGATGTAGAATCTTCTACAGTATATACGTATCTAGAATCCACCATATATGAACATAGGGGACCCCAATACTCACACAGATTTCAGTGCAGGCAGCTCATCAAACACCCCGGAGGGGAGGGTAGAGAAGATGTTTCCAGATATGGAGCTATAGAAACACAGAGAGATGGAATTATGAAATATCTGAAATAAACAAAAATAAAATAGAAACCTATAATCCGTGCTTCCTCAACTTCAGTTGGGTCCACAGGTGACATGAGGTGTCTAATAGACCCTGGATATCCCCTCGGAGAACCTCTCATTTTTTACTATGGCATCACATTGGTGCTCTCAGCCCCCTACATGATAGTAATAAAGTGTTAAAAATAAAGTTTAGAAACATTATCATTTAATAAAAATGTTAAAATAATAATTTAATTTGGCAAAGTAAGCATTTTTTTTTAAAGTCCCTCGCCTCTACATGCAAGTGCATACAAAAACGTGCATTTTAGGTGCTCCTACGTACGCAAACGGTGATTGGGTTACAACTAGGTATCGCCATGTGCACTGAAGTGAGAACAATAGTTCTAGGGCAGGGGTAGGCAAGCTGTGTTGAAACTACAAATCCCATCATGCCTCTAGGAGTCATGCCTGTGATTGTCAGGGTCTTGCAATTATGGTTGCCACCTCATCCCCTTAAACCCGAACACATACTAATTACACGGGTTCTGTGGCTGATTAAGGTGGTAATTAAACTCACTTGGTGCCTTATCTGCATGAAATCAGCCTCAGAACCCGTGTAATTCAATGGTGTTCGAGTTTAAAGGGATGAGGTGGCAACTCTACTTGCAATGTCTCATGGGACTTGTAGTTTCACCACAGCTGGAGGGCCGAGGTTGCCCACCCCTGGTCTAGGGTAACCATTCACGGGTAACTCTAAAATGATAACCTACGCAAGGCTTTCCTCCTTGTTCCTGTGCTAGTGTGTGATCTGTCTGAAATTGTGACCTGGAAACCTATTTGATTGCTCTTGATTGCTGCTTGCCATTGACCTCGGATTTGTACCTTGACCATTCTACTTCTTTGCCCCTTTTGTACTCAGCTGCCAGATTGGAACCGACCCCGGCTTGGATCTCGACCATTCTTCTTCTGATTAACCCTTTTATACTTCGTGGCCAAACTGGACTTGACCTCGGCTCGGATCTCGGACTAAGGCTTGCACGGCGCTCCACACCCCTGGCACCCGTGCCACTTGGTGTCCACCAAGTCTCTGTCTCCATCTCCAGGGGCTTCAAGGACCCGAGGTGCAAGGGAGGCCTCCCCACTACTTCAGTCTCACATCAGGTACGTGGCCCTCGTGACAAATACTAACCATTAGAAAATCGAACAAACATTCTTAAAAGAAAAAAATTTTGGAAGGAAATTCTACTAGTATCTGGCCAGCTTAGTCCTAAAAAAAAAATTGCCTTTTCTGCATTTTCTTAGGACCGGCTCCTCGTTGGGAACTCAGTGACCGGCGCTCCTTTAGAAGATCTAATAACGATCTCTGGTTCCTGGCGGAGATACGGCTGACCACAGCACAAGGTAGAAAACAGCGCAGCCCAGGAATTCTGGAATTACAGACCTGGAACCGCGCCCCCACGTCTCCAGCTGGGATGCAGCGCGGTCACGTGACCGCGCCTGCGAGAGCGACGGTCAGTCTTCCATGGCCGTAAATAGTGCCGGAGCTCCACTGAACAAAAAAAAAAAAAAACACGAGAGGGATGTTCATTCTACTGTCCCGAAAATAGAGTCGGGCCTAGCGAATGCTTAGTCAGAATGTTTTACAGCCATGGAAGTGTCGGAGGAGTGCTGGCATTTTAATCGCGGGATATTTTAGGGAAAGGGCGCTTGTTCCTCTGCCTTGCGGTCGCTGAAATAAGCGGCTCTATTCTGGGCTCTCGGGGAGTCCGCAGCCAAGATAAATATTTGTCCTACTTTATCATTTTTTTTAGCCTTGAATGTTTCTAGATCCATTGCGGCACCGAGACAAAAGATACAACCGATGATCCCGATTTCTGCTGTGGTCATCAAGATGAGAAAGAATTGGGAAGGTAGAAAAATGCGAACAATTCTGCGAGCGGGTTCCTTATATTAACCCCGCAATGCACACAGCAAATTGATTCCCAAGCAGAGGTACACTATATTACCAAAAGTATTGGGACGCCTGCCTTTACACGCACATGAACTTTAATGACATCCCAGTCTTAGTCCGTAGGGTTCAATATTGAGTTGGCCCCACCCTTTGCAGATATAACAGCTTCAACTCTTCTGGGAAGGCCGTCCACAATGTTTAGGAGGGTGTCTATGGGAATGTTTGACCATTCTTCCAGAAGAGCATTTGTGAGGTCAGGCACTGATGTTGGACGAGAAGGCCTGGCTCGCAGTCTCCGCTCTAATTCATCCCAAAGGTGTTCTATCAGGTTGAGGTCAGGACTCTGTGCAGGCCAGTCAAGTTCCTCCACCCCAAACCCACTCATCCATGTCTTTATGGACCTTGCTTTGTGCACTGATCCAAATCATTTGGTGGAGGGGGGATTATGGTGGGGGGTTGTTTTTCAGGGGTTGGGCTTGGCCCCTTTGTTCCAGTGAAAGGAACTCTTAAGGCGTCAGCATACTAAGACAATTTTGGACAATTTCATGCTCCCAACTTTGTGGGAACAGTTTGGGGACGGCCCCTTCCTGTTCCAACATGACTGAGCACCAGTGTACAAAGCAAGCTCCATAAAGACATGGATGAGCGAGTTTGGGGTGGAGGAGCTTGACTGGCCTGCACAGAGTCCTGACCCCAACCCGATACAACACCTTTGGGATGAATTAGAGTGGAGACTGTGAGCCAGGCCTTCTTGTCCAACACCAGTGCCTGACCTCACAAATGCACTTCTGGAAGAATGGTCAAACATTCCCATAGACACCCTCCTAAACCTTGTGGACGGCCTTCCCAGAAGAGTTGAAGCTGTTATAGCTGCAAAGGGCGGAGCCAACTCAATATTGAACCATATGGACTAAGACTGGGATGTCATTAAAGTTCATGTGTGTGTAAAGGCAGGCGTCCCAATACTTTTGGTAATATAGTGTGTGTGTATATATATATATATATATATATATATATATATATATATATATATATATATATATATATATGGCTGGATATGGTATATACAGTATATATACATATACAGTATACTTCATATATAAATTTGGTTGGGTATGGTATACAGTATACATCATATATACATTTGGTTGGGTATGGTATACAGTATATATACATTTGGTTGGGTATGGTATACAGTATATATACATTTGGTTGGGTATGGTATACAGTATATATACATTTGGTTGGGTATGGTATACAGTATACTTCATATATACATTTGGTTGGGTGCAGTATATATTTACATACAGGCGGCCTAGACTGTTCAGTCCCTGGAAGGCAGCCGGAAGGACGCAGCCAATTCTGTTGTTGGAAATGTCCCTGGAAGAGAAGAGAGATCTGTCAGGAATTCCTGGCGGCAGGAAGGGTACAAGAAGGAGGAAGTAGGAGGATGAAGAAGACATACATTTTGGTAATTCTCAGTGTGATATTGGTACATGAAGTTCTTTAGCGCAATTTTGGCGCAGAGGGAGGCCCATTCAAATGGATGGTGCAGCTCCAAAAACATACTATAAAAACGTACAAAAACAAAAACGCACTAAAAACGTAAGGCAGTAGTGTCGCTCAGGTGTGAACGGGGCCTCAATGTTGCGCATGTACGCGCGTTTATGCACGTATGGCATTGAGCACAACTGCAGTAAGAAAGAATGGCGCCACAATCGCGATGAGCGCTTTAGCGCGTTTTTTACACGTTTGCAGAAACACTCGCCCCCTGCCTGCGTTTCTGCTACTCCCAGCTGTGAACGGGGCCTGTTGCCCTTTTTTGAGCCAAGTTCTGGCAGAAAAAAAAAAATCCAGCATATTTTTAGGACAAATTGACACTGTGTGGATGAGGCCTAAGTTTGCAACAAAGTAACCACACTGTTGTGTTGCGAAGTATCTCTCACATCTGATACTTACAGGCGTTTTAACTGTGAAAGTCCTAGAAAAGATCCCGGGTCCATTCTACTGATCAGGTTGTTTTTCAGGTCTCTGGTGGAAGGAAAAATGAGAAAAAATATATAAAATTAGTGTGTGCTCAAGCTGTGGCACTATATAAATCCTGTATAGTAATCATAATAATAATGATGATGAGGACATTTCATGGTGTCTGAAGATTTGTGAATCACCTGGAAGCAAACACTATTCTATGAAGATGAGCGTTCCCCCTGTGGGCACAGTCATAGCACCCGCCTAGATAGGATGATTAGGTCAATTCAGTTCTTTTTTTTGGCTCCTCTGTAATCGGTGGAGCAGTTGTTGATTGCTTTGGGCTGATCTGTGTCTTAGAGGTTGCAGGTTTGATTGCTTCTCCCTGCCTACTGCAAGGTTCTGGGTCAGGGCTCTCCAAACTTTCTAAACTAGGCAGCAGTTTACCATTCGGACTTTAGGGGGGCCAGACTGTAGCCAATGGGAGAAGAAAATGTCCTGGCATCAGTGGAATTAAACAATGCCCCATTGTTGGTGTCCGTGGAAGGAATAGTTCCCCATCAGTGCATCAGTATCAGTGTGAGGAATAGTGCCCCATCATTGGTATCAGAGGGAGAAATAGTGTCCCATCATTGGTATCAGTGGATGGAATAGTGTCCCATCATAGATATCAGTGGGAGGAATAGTGCTCCAACATTGGTGTCAGTTGAAGGAATAGTGCCCCATCATTGGTATCAGTGGGAGGAATAGTGCCCCATCATTGGTATCAGTGGAAGGAATAGTGCCCCATCATTGGTATCAGTGGAAGGAATAGTGCCCCATCATTGGTATCAGTGGGAGAAATAGTGTCCCATCATTGGGTATACCCTGCTTCTTTGTTTACATTTAGTGGTGGGGACGAGGAGATGTCATTGGTAGTGGGTGTAGCAGCGGGGGACTGGACGTGTCTACAGCCATGGCCAAAAGTTTTGAGAATGACACAAATAATAATTTTTACAAAGCCTGCTGCTTCGGTGTTTTTAGATCTTTTTGTCAGATGTTACTATGGGATCCTGAAGTATAATTACAAGCTTTTCATAAGTGTCAAAGGCTTTTATTGACAATGACATGAAGTTTATGCAAAGAGTCAATATTTGCTGGGGTGACCCTTCCTTTTCAAGACTTCTGCAATTCCCCCCTGGCATGCTGTAAATTAAAGAGGAGTTCCACCCAGGGGGTCCAGTAAAAAAAAAAAAAAATTAAAAGTCAGCAGCTACAAATACTGCAGCTGCTGACTTTTAATTGGACACTTACCTGTCCCAGGGTCCAGCAATGCGGGGGATCGAAGCCCCGCTCGTCTCCCCCTCCATTCAGCGGCGCCGGCATTGTAACTGTGGGCGCCGGGCTGTGGCTTCACACCCTGGCACCCACTGCGCATGCACGAGCGGCGACGCGCGCCATGATTGGCCTCTCAGTCACCTGGGACCTGTAATGGGTCCCAGATGATTGACAGGAGGGAGGGAGCAGAGCTGAGCCCTTCCTGTGCTGAGGGGGAAGTGATGTCACCAGCCCAGGCACTGGAAGGGGCAGACTACGAGGGACCCCCTAGCAACAGGCATTTAGAGGTAAGTTAAAAAAAAAATATCCAAATGTTTTTTTGGGTTTTTTTTTTAGGATTTTTCATGTATTTTTGTTTTTTTTGGGTGGAACCCCACTTTAACTACTGGGCCACATCCTGTCTGATGGCCGCCCCCCCCCCCCCCCCCATTCTTGCATAATCAATGCTTGGAGTTTGTCAGAATTTGCCGGGTCTTTTTTGTTCACCCGCCTCTTAAGGATTGACCACAAGTTCTCAAAGGGATTAAGGTCTGGGGAGCTTCCTGGCCATGGACCCAAAATGTCCATGTTTTGTTCCCAAAGCCACTCAGTTATCACTTTGCCTTAGGGCAAGGTGCTCCATCATGCTGGAAAAGCCATTGTTCCTCACCAAACTGTTCTTGGATGGTTGGGAGAAGTTGCTCTCGGGGGATGTTTTTGGACCATTCTTTAGTCATGGCGGTGTTCTTAGGCAGAATTGTGAGTGAGCCCACTACCTTGGCTGAGAAGCAACCCCACCCCCAACATGAATGGTCTCAGGATGCATGACACAGGACTGATGATAGCGCTCACCTTTTCTTCTCTGGACAAGGTTTTTTCTGGACGCCCCAAACAATCAGAAAGGGGATTCTTCAGTAAAAATAACTTCCCCCAGTCCTCAGCAGTCCAATCCCTGGACCTTTTGCAGAATATCAATCTGTCCCTGATGTTTTTCCTGGAGAGAAGTGGCTTCTTTTCTGCCCTTCTTGACACCAGGCCATCCTCCAAAAGTCTTCTCCTCACTGTGCGTGCCGATGTCCTCACACCTGCCTGCTGCCTTTCCTGAGCAAACTCTGCATTGGTGGTGCCCCGATCTCCCCCTCTACATTGGAGATGCCCCGATCTCCCCCTCTACACTGGTGGTGCCCCGATCTCCCCCTCTACACTGGTGGTGCCCCGATCTCCCCCTCTACACTGGTGGTGCCCCGATCTCCCCCTCTACACTGGTGGTGCCCCGATCTCCCCCTCTACACTGGTGGTGCCCGATCTCCCCCTCTACACTGGTGGTGCCCCGATCTCCCCCTCTACACTGGTGGTGCCCCGATCTCCCCCTCTACACTGGTGGTGCCCGATCTCCCCCTCTACACTGGTGGTGCCCCGATCTCCCCCTCTACACTGGTGGTGCCCCGATCTCCCCCTCTACACTGGTGGTGCCCCGATCTCCCCCTCTACACTGGTGGTGCCCCGATCTCCCCCTCTGCACTGGTGGTGCCCCGATCTCCCCCTCTACACTGGTGGTGCCCCGATCTCCCCCTCTACACTGGTGGTGCCCGATCTCCCCCTCTACACTGGTGGTGCCCCGATCTCCCCCTCTACACTGGTGGTGCCCCGATCTCCCCCTCTACACTGGTGGTGCCCCGATCTCCCCCTCTACACTGGTGGTGCCCCGATCTCCCCCTCTGCACTGGTGGTGCCCCGATCTCTCCCTCTACACTGGTGGTATCCCGATCTCCCCCTCTACACTGGCGGTGCCCCGATCTCCCCCTCTACACTGGTGGTGCCCCGATCTCCCCCTTTACACTGGTGGTGTCCCGATCCCGCAGCTGTAACCAACGGTAGGAGACGGTCCTGGCACTTGCTGGAAGCCTTCTTCACGAATGCAGTGGAAATGTTTTTTTTTTATGGGATCAAATTCATTCTCATGGCAAAGAAGGACTTTGCAATTAATTGCAATTCATCTGATCGCTCTTCATAACATTCTGGAGTATATGCAAATTGCCATAATAAAAACCGAGGCACCAGATTTTGTGAAAATTATTATTTGTGTCATTCTCAAAACTTTTGGCCATAGCTGTACTGGTCAGTTGGATTTTCTTTTTTTGACGACTTGGCAGGCATAGTTCATTGTGATTGGCGAGGATCTGCTTCACTGGATGATGTGATTGATCATGGATTTACATCATACAAAAATGTCCGTCCATTGACGAAACGCATAGAGGCGGGACTTTCGGTTGCCTACGTCATGTTATTTCTTTCTATTAATGTTTAATTTGCAATAGTGGGGAACACATCTACACAGCAGCTGGGGTATATTAGGTAGCACATTTTTTTCCCGGGAGTACAGGCTATTATATATTGGTTACTGGATGGATTTACATTGTTGGGGGGAGGATTTAGAAAGAGTGATGTCTTTATTTAATATTTAAATTTTTTTGTAAATTAGTAGGGGTACTTATTCACGTGTAGGGGGGCTGGTATCTGGTTGGCCCTCTGATTTTTATAATGGGCTTCTAGATTCCGATAAGCCCTCTGCTCCCAGTCCCCTACAAGCATTGGGACAGGGTTGTGTGGAAGAGGCCATTGCCCTCATCAAAATGGAGACAGGAGGCTTTTCTGGGTGGGGGGGTGGTTGGGTAAGTAACTGGCCACTGATACGCAGAGATGAGACAAATCCTCCTACATAAGTTGGACCTGTTTATCTGCAGTCTTCTCTTCTCTACATCTGTTCAAAGTCCAGAATTTATACAGCTTGTCTGAGCTATCAGAAAGCAAGGGGCAGAAAGCTGAAGTGCCAGTGGTACAGGCAGTGCCGGGAAAAGGTCATCTAGAGCCCAGGGCAAACATCCCAAACTGTGCCCCCCCCCCCCCCCCCAGATGTATGAGCATTACATGTCAGTAAAAATACCCCCGCAAAAAAAAGCACTAATCTGTATGCTTACTCCCTACCCTGTTTCCCCGAAAATAAGACCTAGCGTGATTGTCGGTGATGGCTGCAATATAAGCCCTACCCCCCAAATAAGCCCTAGTTAAAGTCCTTGTAGGTCTTATTTTCAGGGTAGGGCTTATTTTTGGGGAAACAGGGTAGGGCTTATTTGGGGGGTAGGGCTTATATTGCAGCCATCACTGACAATCACGCTAGGTCTTATTTTCGGGGAAACAGGGTAAGCATAAATTCCCCCTCCTCCCAGGACAAATCTCCTCCCCCTGCCAGCACAAATCTGTGCCTCCCATCCCCCCTTCAAGCTCAAATCCTCTCATTCTTCAAATCTCCCCAGCACAAATCCCCCCCCCCAAAAAAAAATCACCCCTCCTAGCACAAATGCTCTATCCTTGAAATTTCCCCTTCAAGCACAAATCCTCTCCCATCACACTAAATCCCCCCTTCCAGCACAAATTCTCCCTCTCTACTAGCACAATCCCCCCCCCCCCCCACAAAAAAAATTACCCCTTCTAGAACAAATAGTCTACCCCTGAAATCTCCCCTCCAAGCACAAATCCTCTCCCCCCACTCCAAATGCCCCTGTCCAGCACAAATTCTCCCCCAAATCCCCCCCACTAGCCCACCCCCCTCCAATTTCCCCTCCTAGCATAAATACTTCCCAATCATCCCTACTAGCACAAATCCCCCCCCCCAAAGAAAATCGCCTCCTAGCTCAAATTCTCTCCCCCTCTTTACCTTTTGCCTCTTATAGCACAAACCCCTCAAATCCCCCCTCCTAGCACAAATCCTCTGCTCCCATCTCCCCCTCCCACATAAATCCCCCCACATCACCATTCCTAGCACACACCCCTAATTTCCCCTCCTAGATCAGTTCTTATCCCCTGCCACCCTCCAAATTCCCTTTTCCAACACAAACCCCCCCTCCCCCCACAATCTCCCATGATACCAGTGGCCAGGGCAGCCGCCCCTCCTGCCCACCCCTTGTCCCGGCCCTGGGTACAGATAAAGGAAGGTAGAAAACAATGTAAAGGGAGGACTGAAGTTCCTCTTCAAGAGAACCTGCCGCTTGGTCATGTATGGCAAAGGTTCACTTTAAATTCTTCTAAAACACGTCTCAAATAGTTGATATAACTGTCTATGTACTCAGCAAAGAGAACGCAAAAATCACCCGGCTTTCATACATAAAGGTCTTCTCAGACCCCAGGAGGATATCATACGGGTGGGATCAATGGGTGAGAAGGACGTGGGTTCAGACGAAGGACGCTGACTGTACTATGTCCTCCTATTATATCACACGGCATAGTACTGTTATCCTTGTATGCTGATCTGGGTCATTATATAACTCTGCATGTTATTATTCCGATCAGCAAGATAAGCAATTGTTCTTCTTTGTATTCTTTGCCTGGGAGCCAGCGATACGAAGCTGATCCAACCCTTGGAATCACGCAGCAAGACCTCCATCTCTTTGCCCAGATCCATAGATTTGGTTCATGTTACCAGGACAGAAGTATGGAGAGGACTAATGCCGCGTACACACGGTCGGACTTTTCACCTGCAAAAGTCCGACGGACGCCGCCGGACAAAGTCCGGCGGAAAGTCCGACCGTGTGTGGTCTCCATCGGACTTCCGACGGACCGTTTCGGTCGGATTTTTGCGGAAATCCGACGTACTTTAGATTTGAAGCCTGCTTCAAATCTTTACGTCGTACCTCCGCCGGACTCAGTTCCTGACGGAAAGCCTGTTCGTCTGTATGCTAGTCCGAAGGACCAGATACGACGGAGGAGCAGGTTACTGCATCTCGCGCTCGCTGCAATAGGAAAAACAAATCTTCCTATTGCGGCGAGCGCGGGGCATACAAGGCCCTTAGGTCTGGTATGGATTATAGAGGGGAACCCCTACGCCGAAAAAACGGCGTGGGGTCCCCCTAGAATCCATACCAGACCCCGATCCGAGCACGCAGCCTGGCCGGTCAGGAAAGGGGGTGGGGACGAGCGAGCGCCCCCCCCCTCCTGAACCGTACCAGGCCGCATGCCCTCAACATGGGGGGGTGGGTGCTTTGGGGGAGGGGGGCGCCCTGTGCCCCCCCCCCAAAGCACCTTGTCCCCATGTTGATGAGGACAAGGGCCTCTTCCCGACAACCCTGGCCGTTGGTTGTCGGGGTCTGCGGGCGGGGGCTTATCGGAATCTGGGAGCCCCCTTTAATAAGGGGGCCCCCAGATCCCGGCCCCCCACCCTATGTAAATGAGTATGGGGTACATGGTACCCCTACCCATTTACCTAGGTAAAAAGTGTCAGTAATAAAACACAACACAGGTTTTTAAAATAATTTATTAAACAGCTCGGGGGGGGGGGTCTTCTTCCGTCTTCGGGGGTCCCTCCGGTTCATCTTCTCCCGGCGTCCGGTTGGTTCTTCTCCGCTCTCCGGCCTCTTCTCCCGGTGTCCCAGGTCTTCGGCCGGCCCCTCCGCTTTCTTCAGGTAGCTCTATTGCCAGCGGAGGTCCGGACTTCTGGGCTTCTTGTGTTCTCTTCTCTTCTCTTCCCCCAGATGTTGACACGACGCTCTCTCCGGCTGGACTGGTCTCTGAGGGCTGCGTTGTGACTTATATAGGCGGAGACCCCGCCCCCATATGATGTCACAGTCCCTGGGCAAGCCCCCGCCCGCAGACCCCGACAACCAACGGCCAGGGTTGTCGGGAAGAGGCCCTTGTCCTCATCAACATGGGGACAAGGTGCTTTGGGGGGGGGGGCGCAGGGCGCCCCCCTCCCCCAAAGCACCCACCCCCCCATGTTGAGGGCATGCGGCCTGGTACGGTTCAGGAGGGGGGGGGGCGCTCGCTCGTCCCCACCCCCTTTCCTGACCGGCCAGGCTGCGTGCTCGGATCGGGGTCTGGTATGGATTTTAGGGGGACCCCACGCCGTTTTTTCGGCGTAGGGGTTCCCCTTTATAATCCATACCAGACCTAAGGGCCTGCGACGGGGTTCGCAAGGTTTCAATCTCGCCAAAAAAAGCGGCGAGATTGAATTCCTTTTCTAGTCCCGTCGTACCAAAGTCACGTTCAAAATGAACGGACTTGTCCGTGTGTGGGAAAGTCCGTTCGTTCTGAAAGTCCGGCGGAAGTCCGTCGGGAAGACCGGATTCCGGAAAGTCCGGCCGTGTGTAGGCAAGTCCGGCCGTTCAGAAAGTCCGGCGGTAGTCCGCCGGAAGTCTGGCGGCAAGTACGTCGGACCTAGCTTTCTAGAAAGTCCGACCGTGTGTACGCAGCATAAGATAAGCCGTGTGCTGGATGTGATCAGGAGGTAGAGCCAGACATGGCCGTCTCTTTGTAGCACATGTGAGAGCGGCCATTGCTTCCTTCCCACCCTGCCAACACAGCTGAGCCCAGTTCTCTGCATTCAATAAGGAAAGATGTTCCTTTCATTCTGGCCAGACTTGAAAGGAAAGATCCTTCCAGAGATCCAATAAACAGAGGGTATTAATCATGAGCGCTGAAAAGGAGAGAATACGTCAACAGTAACTCCACTGGAGAAATAGAACAATATTTAATAAGTGTCGGGCGAAGGTCTACAATCCCCAACGCTCAACTCTACCAATCATTGTTTCTAATTGGACTAATGTAACTATGCATATACCATACCTGTGAAATCCTTCCAGAAGCTGGAAATCCCAGAAGAAGACACCACTACTACACTGCTACTACATCACTACTACACTGCTACTACATCACTACTACTACACCCAGAGGCAGGTCAACCATCAGAATTTTTGGGGCCCCTTAAACAGCTTTAGGCCTGGGCCTGAATACCAACATTCTCCAGAGCCCACCCACTGGTTGACCCCCCCAAATCCACCCATCGGCCATCCCACTGAGTCCTTCAGTGCACCCAATTTTATCCTAACACGCTAACAACCTAATATGTGAAAATCAAAAGTGTATTCCAAGTCATCAGCGCTTTCAAGATTTTACAGTAAGGAATTATATTTTGGCCAAAAAATATGCACCTTGCCACCATAACAAGGTAGACTCTTTTCAGCAGGACCCTACACTAACTGCACTACCTTTTCAATACCCCCCCCCCCCCCCAATCTACTCCAATCCAGAAAAGAGACATCACAATCCAGCAGAGACATTCCAATATGTTCAGCAAAGAGACATCCCACTACAGCAGAGAGACCTCTCCATATAGCAAAGAGACATCCAAATCCAGCAAAGAGATGGCCCAATCCAGCAGAGGCATTCTCATATATTCAGCAAAGAGAAAACCCAATTCAGCACAGAGACATCTGCATACAGCAAAGAGACATCCCAATCCAGAGACATCCTCATATATTCAGCAAAGAGACAGCCCCATATATTCAGCCAAGAGATGGACCAATGCAGCAAAGAGACACCTCCATATAGCAAAGAGACATCCCAATCCAGCAAAGAGACATCTCCATATGGCAAAAAGACATCTCCATATAGCAAAGAGATATCCCAATCCAGCAAAGAGACATCCTCATATATTCAGCAAAGAGACAGCCCCATATATATTTAGCAAAGAGATATCCTAATCCAGCAAGGACATGGACCAATCCAGCAGAGACATCCACATATATTCAAAGAGACACCCCACTACAGCCTAATTAAGAAAAGAGACATCCCAATCCAGCAAAGAGACATCTCCATCTAGTAACAAGACATCCCCAAATGGCAAAGAGACAGCCTAATCCAGCAAAGAGAAATCCCCATATAGCAAAGAGACATCCCAATCCAGCAAAGAGACATCCCCATATGGCAAAGAGACAGCCCAATCCAGCAAAGAGACATCCTCCTATAGCAAAGAGACATCCCAATCCAAAAAAGAGACAGCCTCATATAAGAAAGAGACATCCCAGTATAGCAAAGAGACATCCCAATCTAGCAAAGAGACATCCTCATAGAGCAAAGAGACATCCCAATCCAGCAAAGAGACATTCTCATATAGCTAACTTCCACCTGTACACTCAGCCACACCCCCTCACCCCCCCCCCCCCCACCACACACACACATCCGAAAATGCACACACAGATCTGCCCCCTGTACACAAACAGCCCCTACTTGTAAAATAGGTCTTCCTAGGTTCAGCTTTGTTTACCCAAAGTCGAGGAGACACAGCCAAGCACGGTCTAGAATACAGTACAAGCAGCATACACACAAGGAGTGCACATGCAGGAAGTAGCCAGAGGTGGCAGTAATGACCCAAGCTCATCGACACAGAGCAGCAGCAGCTGCCGACTCCTGCAGTGCATGTATAGAGAAAGCCAGCACAGCCACACGGGGCCCCTGCATCCCCTCTGCCTTCTCCCATCCCTACGGGGTGGCCGGACCCCTTGGGAGGGCCGGACCCCCTACAGGTGTATGGGTTGCCCCCCCCAATGGCAGCCCTGCCCAGAAGTGTAACTATAACCTGCAGCACCCCGGTGCAAACCATATAGGGTCTCCCTGACCTTCAGAGCCTTTTTATCTGTCCCAGGGCCCTTTGCTCTAGTCCTGGGGCCCTTCTCTGCCTGGATCACACTGCTGAAACTTATGATACGACTTGTGATGCATGTCAATTCAAAATACATTTATTTCAATGGGTGCCATCATAACTAATGGGAGTCAAGTGGCAGCGACAAAAAAAAAAAGTTCCTGAACTTCTTTTCTGTGACTTTGGCACGACTTGAGTGCCATAGACTGCAATAATAAATCACGAATGTCTCAAGGAAGTCACAGGAAATTGCAAGCAAGTCGCAAGGAAATCACAAGCAAGTCGCAAGGAAGTCCCACAAATGTGGGGTCACAGCAGTGTAGCGGGCCCTTTCACTTGTTCTGCAGCGGCCCCCCTTCCTGCCTTCTTGGGGCTCCCCATGGTGGCAGAGACTATTTCTCCCACTAATACCAAAGATGTGGCATGACTTACTTGCACTGACACCCGGACATCTTCTACTCCTGCTGGCTACAGTGAGGGCCCCCATGAAGTGTGAGCCCTGGTTCACTATGATGCGATTTGCATGCGATTTGACGCCTATATAGTGCCTTTAAGGGTAGCTTCTCAGAGCGTTTTACGAAGACAAGAGAAACAAAAACCCAAGAAATACACAAGGTAAAAAGTAATACGGCACCATAAAAATGTGTCTTACAGCAGTCACAACAAAGGATTATGGGTACAGGGAACATTTGACTTAGGCGGGTTTAGGAAGCATATCGGGTCAGCAGAAGTCGGGATTCTCAGGCACTATGAAGTCTCATAGGGTCACATGTGACAACCGGAACGACAAAGCAAAGCATAAAATCAAAGCGGCTGGTGCCCTCCGTGTCACCACAAACAGGGCTTCATTGATCTGCCTGGTTCACTGAGCTCCCGGCACAACAATTACCATATTGTACATTGTTATCAGGACACAAGGATACTCTCCATTCCAAGACACGGCGATGAGGAGAAGAGGAAGGCCTGTCTGGAGCTCGGAGGGTTTTCAAGGTTAGGACTATAAAAGTTATATCATAGGGAGGATCTTGACTTTTAGTGAAGATATTCCACTAGAAATAGGGATTTTTATGTACTATGGCAGGGTTGCCCAAACTATGGACCTCCAGCTGTTGAGGAAACACAAGTCCCATCATGCCTTTACCCTTGGGAGTCATGTCTGTGTCTTGCAATGCCTCATGGGACCTGCAGTTCCCGCAATAGATGGAGTAGGCGTAGTTTGAAGTTCTCTGGGCTATGGCACTCAAAGGATCACCAATGGGTGACGTACCCAACACAAGAGCTTTCAGGTCCTTCGTGATTTTGTATCCAGCCTGGAGAGGTGGAACTTTAATTTACCTGTGAGATACAGTATGTCCTCCTTAGGGATGAGTCGATGCTTTGGTCTGAATCTAGATTCGGACCAAAGCTTTGGCTGTTTGGGCATTTGTTGCTTTTGCCTGTTCAGCCCACTGTTTGGCAGAAGCTTTGCCTCATACAAAGAAAAGATAATTAATTTCTACCACTTCTGAAGCTTTCCACTGTCAATGGTTCCTAAGGAACGTGACATCAGCAGTTGCTAGGGATGCAGCGGGTGCCAGCACCCGCTGCTTCCTTAGGAACCATTGACAGTGAGAGGCTGTTATATTAAAAAGCAAAGGTTTCGAGATAGCCTGTGACATCACTGCCCAAATATGGTCACTGGCCAGTGGCGACCCATCCATTAGGGGCGCACGTGCCCCGCCCCCCTATCCATGCGTCCGGCCCCCTAATCTACATGCGGGGCGCCGGACGCATGGATTCCAATGGGTTTTTTTTTCTTTAAGCACATGATTAGAGCCGGAGGCTCTAATAGGCTTCAAAAAAGGGTGAGCTCGGGGAGCAGAGCACTACCTATTCTCCGAGTGCTCCGGTCCGGTCACATGATCTCCCCAGTGATGGCTTTAGGGGAGAGGAGAGAGCACTGTCAATGTCTGGAATGCCTAAGCGGTGACGTCACCCATAGGTTTACTATGGGGCATCGGTTGTCTGCCGTCCCTCTTCTCCCCCAAAGTGTCTGTTGTGTAAAGTCCATAAAGACATGGATGAGCGAGTTTGGGGTGAGGGAACTTGACTGGCCTGCGCAGAGTCCTGACCTCAACCCGATAGAACACCTTTGGGATGAATTAGAGCGGAGACTGCGAGCCAGGCCTTCTCGTCCAACATCAGCGCCTGACCTCACAAATGCTCTTCTGGAAGAATGGTCAAACATTCCCATAGACACCCTCCTAAACCTTGTGGACGGCCTTCCCAGAAGAGTTGAAGCTGTTATAGCTGCAAAGGGTGGGCCAACTCAATACTGAACCCTACGGACTAAGGGATGCCATTAAAGTTCATGTGCGTGTAAGGGCGGGCGTCCCAATACTTTTGACAACATAGTGTATATAGATGCCTCCGTTTCTTTATTTAACTCCATGGAGGAATTCATTCTGATCATCCCATCAGAAGAACCTGACCCTACAAAAGTATATTGAACGCCTTTTTTTCTTATTTGGATAGAGGAGGAATGGTTGAACCTCCTATAAGGCTCTAAAATGCTGTCTGTGTCCCCTCTGTGGAGAGTAGGGATGAGCCGAACACCCCCCGGTTTGGTTCGCACCAGAACCTGCGAACGGACCGAAAATTCGCACGAACGTTAGAACCCCATTGACGTCTATGGGACTCGAACGTTCGAAATCAAAAGTGCTCATTTTAAAGGCTAATTTGCATGGTATTGTCCTAAAAAGGGTTTGGGGACCCGGGTCCTACCCCAGGGGACATGTATCAATGCAAAAAAAACTTTTAAAAACGGCCGTTTTTTCGGGAGCAGTGATTTTAATGATGCTTAAAGTAAAAAAAAAAAAAAGTGAAATATTCCTTTAAATATCGTACCTGGGGGGTGTCTATAGTATGCCTGTAAAGTGACGCGTGTTTCCCGTGTTTAGAACAGTCCCTGCACCAAATGTCATTTTTAAAGGAAAAAATCTCATTTAAAACTGCTTGCGGGTTTAATGTAATGTCGGGTCCTGGCAATATGGATGAAAATCAGTGAGACAAACGGCATGGGTACCCCCCAGTCCATTACCAGGCCCTTTGGGTCTTGTATGGATATTAAGGGGAACCCCGCACCCAAATTAAAATAAGGAAAGGTGTGGGGGCCACCAGGCCCTATATACTCTGAACAGCAGTATACAGGCGGTGCAAACAAGACAGGGACTGTAGGTTTGTTGTTAAGTAGAATCTCTTTGTAATTTTGAACTGGTACATTTTTAACGTGTTTAGCTCCAGCCAAAAAAATATTTTTTAAGCTTTTTGGAAAACATAGGGAAGGGTTATCACCCCTGTGACATTTGTTTTGCTGTCTTTCCTCCTCTTCAGAAGATTTCACCTCACTTTTTGTCCCAATGAAAAATGTTTTTTGAAAATTTGGGTTTTTTTGTGGAACAAGGATTGGAAAGCATCAGTGGAAAGGAGAACTTTTTTTCCCATATTAACTCTTACAGGAGAGAATTTCCCTTCCTAGGGGTAGATTTCATCTCACTTCCTGTTGTCTCCTTCCGTTTGCAAGTAGGAGTCGTTTGTAAGTTAGATGTTTGAAAGTAGGGTCCTGCCCTATATACTCAGCAGAAATTTGGGCCTTAGGTGTTGCTGTGGCCACAACACTGTAAGCCCTCACAGGGCCCTGCTGTGAAATATTAGATCAAGAATTGTAATTACATGCCCCTGTTGAACAGGAGCTGAAAAATTAGGCCTTAGGCACTGGTGCTGGTGCCACAACACTGCAACCCCTCACAGACACTCTAGTTGGAACGCAGGAACAAGCCCTGCTGCAAAGTATTGCATCAAAAATTGTAATTACACTCCCCTGTTAAACAGGGGCTGAAAAATTGTGCCTTAGGCACTGGTGGTGGCGCCCAGAACCAAAAATGTTCTTACAAGTTATCAGCGTGATGATTGAGGAGGAAGAGGATAATTACTCAGGGATAGTCACTCAGCATCAGCATAGGCAGTCTTTGAAGGGATCTGAGATTTCAAAAAAAATTATTCGGTTACATCAGCATCAGGTGCTTGGTAGCTGGTGGTGATCCAAGACTGATTCATTTTTATGAAGGTCAGTCGATCGACCGAGTCAGTGGACAGACGCACCCTGTGATCGGTTACCACGCCTCCAGCAGCACTGAATGTGCGTTCCGAAAGAACGCTGGATGCAGGACAGGCCAGTAGCTCAATTGCATACTGTGCAAGCTCTGGCCAGTGATCCATCCTCAAGACCCAGTAACCCAGAGGATTTTCGGTGGGAAAGGTGTCCAAGTCTGATCTTGCCCCTAGGTATTCCTGCACCATGTAAAACAGACGCTGGCGATGGTTGCTGGAACCGATCATACCTTGGGGCTGCGGACCAAAAAATTGTCTGAACGCATCGGTCAGACGGCCACCTTCTCCACCGCTCCTTGTTTGACTGACCGAAGCCTCAGCAACACGTTGTCCAGAAACAGGAGTTTGTAACCTCCCAGTCTCTGGGAACGCGTTGCACAGACCTTTCTGCAAGGCCTCCCGAAGATGTTTCATCCTCTGCTCCCTCTGCGATGGCAAGATAAGGTCCGCAACCTTACCCTTGTAACATGGATCAAGGAGGGTTGCCAGCCAGTATTGGTCCTTCTCCTTGATACCACGAATACGAGGATCCTTACGCAGGCTTTGCAGGATCAGGGAGGCCATGCAGCGTAGGTTTGCTGAGGCATTCGGTCCGGAGTCCTCTGGGTCACTAAGGACGACAACGTCCGCAGCCACCTCCTCCCAGCCACGTACAAGTCCATGTGTTTCTTGAGACTGATCCCTTAAAGACTGCTGCTGATGCTGAGTGCCAGGCTCCACCTCCATACTGACACAATATTCCTCCTCCTCCTCCTCCTCCTCCTCTTCCTGTGTGATCGGCGGGCACGCAGGAACACTGTCTGGATAAAGGGGGCCTTGAGAGCTAAGGAAGTCCTCCTCTTCCTGCCTCTGTTCTGCCTCAAGTGCCCTGTCCATTATTCCACACAGCGTGTGCTCCAACAGGTGGACAAGGGGGACAGTGTCACTGATGCATGCACTGTCACTGTTCACCATCCTCGTGGCCTCCTCGAATGGTGACAGGACAGTGCATGCATCCCTGATCATGGCCCACTGGCGTGGGGAAAAAAAACCAAGCTCCCCTGACCCTGTCCTGGTGCCATAGTCGCACAGGTACTCATTGATGCCCTCTGCTGCGTGTGCAGCCGCTGCAGCATGGCCAACGTTGAGTTCCACCTGGTGGGCATGTCACAGATTAGGCGGTTCTTGGGCAGGTTAAACTCCTTTTGGAGGTCCGTCAGCTGAGCACTGGCATTATATGACCGGTGGAAATGCACACAGACTTCCTGGCCTGCCTCAGGACATCCTGTAAGCCCGGGTACCTGCCCAAGAACCGCTGCACCACCAAGTTAAGGACGTGAGCCAAACAGGGCACATGGGTCATTTGTCCCTGTCGGAGGGCAGAGAGGAGGTTGGTGCCATTGTCGCAAACCACCATTCCTGCCTTAAGTTGGCGTGGCGTCAACCACCTCTGAACCTGCCCCTGCAGAGCTGACAGAACCTCTGCCCCAGTGTGGCTCCTGTCCCCCAAGCACACCAGCTCAAGCACCGCATGGCATCTTTTGGCCTGCGTACTTGCGTAGCCCCTTGAACGGCTACGGAGCACTGCTGGTTCCGAGGACAAAGCACAGGAAGAGGCCATGGAGGAAGAAGAAGAGGAGGGGGTGGAGGAGAGAGGTGTGTCACAATCATTAGCATTTTGGAGGCGTGGTGGCGGAACAACCTCCAACACTACTGCACCTTGTCCTGCATCCTTCCCAGCTGCCAGCAGAGTCACCCAATGCGCCGTGAAACTTAGGTAACGTCCCTGTCCATGCCTGCTGGACCATGAGTCAGCGGTAATATGCACCTTACCGCTGACCGCCCTGTCCAGCGAGGCATGGACATTGCCTTCCACATGCCGGTAGAGAGCCGGAATCGCCTTCCGTGAGAAAAAGTGGCGTTTGGATACCTGCCACTGAGGAACCGCACAAACTCACAGAAGGGGGCAGAGTCTACCAACTGAAAAGGCAGCAGTTGAAGTGCTAGCAATTTTGCCAAGCTAGCATTCAACCGCTGGGCATGTGGATGGCTGGGAGCAAACTTATTTCGGCGGTGCAGCAGCTGGGGCAGGGAAATTTGCCTGGTACAATCTGACGTCGGTGTACCAAAAGCAGATTGCCCACAAGTACTTGGCTGTGACACACCTAATTCTACACCTTCATTCCTCTCACTGCAGGTCTCAGAGAGGACTGAAGGTCTAGTGGGGTTGGAAATCTCAGCTGATGAGGAGCAAGGAGAGATCCTCTTTGTTCTTTGGTGTGGGTCTTTTAGATATGCTTGCCAACGAACTGCATGGCAGGTCAACATATGTCTGGTCAAGCATGTGGTACCCAAGCGGGAGATGTTTTGGCCACGCGAGATACGCTTGAGACATATGTTGCAAATAGCAGCGGTGCGATCTGATGCACTCGTCTCAAAAAAGTCCCACACCAAAGAACTTTTTGAATAACGCGCAGAGACTGCAGCGCCCTGCACATGTGGAGCTTTGGGGTGTGATGCAGTCAATGTGCTGCCCTTAGGCTGGCCCCTGGAGGGCATCCTGCCTCGTTGGTGATGTGCCGCCTCCTCCTCCTCCTCCTCTCTCCTATCAGGCACCCACGTTGAGTCAGTGACCTCATCATCCCCTCCCTCCTCATCACTGGAGCAAACCTGGCAGTATGCTGCAGCAGGGGGAGCATGACTGCCAGATTGCTGTCCTTCTTGGGCACCCCCTCTGTCCGTGCTCATGTTACTGCCTTCATCAAGCTCAGTATCATCATCAGAGCCTTCCAAACGCTGGGCATCCTCCTGGAGCATGTACCCAACACTGTGGTCAAACAGTTCGAGGGACTCCTCAGGAGGACATGGTGGAGCTAGGGAAGGAGTCACTGATGACATTGAGCTGAGGGAAGAGGCCGCTGCTTTGCCAGACAAAGTACCCTGGGCATGGGTGAGAGAGGATGAGGAGGATGAGGACGGCTTGGTCATCCACTCGACCAAGTCTTCCGCATGTTGCGGCTCAACACGGCCAGCTGCTCTTATTGGCTTGTGACTGTCTGCCTCTCCTTCTTGGCCTTCCAGACATACTAATGGCCTGTAGCTGCACTAAGCTGGGATATATATATATATATGTACTGATACTGCAGCTAGCAAAATCAACTGCCTGCCTGTAGTATGAGAACACCACCAACCTTCTACAGGTAGCTTTAGCTGAACACTGTGAGCAGGACGCACCCCACTAACTTGTAGGTTTAGCTGAACACTGTGAGCAGGACGCACTGCACTAACTGTAAATAGTCTAGCTGCCTGACTGTGGTACTAATAGGATCAAAAGAACACCAGTAATTTTCTTTAGGTAGCTGTAAATACTGTAACAAGACAAGCCTGCCTGTCAGTAGGAAGATAACAGGAACAGATCTAGCTGAACACTGTGAGCAGGACGCACTGCACTAAATGTAAATAGTCTAGAAGATAACAGGAACGGATCTAGCTAAACTGAATACAGTGTATATATATATATGCAACACCTGGGATGCATATATATACACAATACACTGTAAGTGCAGCTAACTGACTGACTGTTCTGCCTAATCTAGCCAACTCAAATGAAATGACACTGTCTCTCTCTCTCTCAGCACAACGGAACACACTACACAGGGCCGCCGTGCAGGCGGCCTTATATAGTGTGGGGCGTGTACTAAATCCCCTGAGCCATAATTGGCCAAAGCCTCCTTGGCTTTGGCCAATTACGGCTCTCTGTTCAGGCGGCGCTGTGATTGGCCAAGCATGCGGGTCATAGTGCATGCTTGGCCAATCATCACCCTGCAATGCACTGCGATGCCGCAGTGAATTATGGGCAGTGACGCGCCACACGAATTTGGCGCAAACGGCCCATATCGTTCGCAATTCGGCGAACGGGCGAACAGCCGATGTTCGAGTCGAACACGAAGCTCATCCCTAGTGGAGAGCCATTCTCTTCTGATCATTGTCACCAAGGAAAGAAAGTAACAGAAAATCCAACATTTAAAGGGGATCTTCATTTTCTTTATTCATTTGTCAAAATGTTCCTCTCCCCCACCCTCCATGTTACACAGTTAGAAATTACACATTGTTTTGGAAGAGGTTAAGTGGCTTTTCTGTGAGACCCCCACTTCCCACAATGGTTTTCCCTTCCCGCCCGAAGCCTTCAGAGATACCAATGTCACATATCTCAGGAGGCTTCAGGTCTATCTCCATGGCGCTGCACATGCGCCAAACCGCAACATCAGGGGGCTTACTTAAAGAACCAGGAAGAGAGAGCCGGCTGCCTGATGACAACAGATGGTGGCCTGAGACCTGGAGTGCTGGGGCAGAGCGGTGGCTTACACCAGACAACTGAGGATTTGCTGGGCATGTGAGTTTTTTGTGAAGGCACTATTCCTCCCAATGTCACTAACGATGGGGCACTATTCCTCCCATTGACACCAACAATGGGACACTATTCCTCCCACTGACACCAATGATGGGGCACTATTCCTCCCAATGATAACAATGAAGGGGCACTATTCCTGCCAATGTCACCAACGATAGGGCACTATTCCTCCAATTGACACCAACGATGGGGCACTATTTCTCACAATGATAATGATGGGGCACTATTCCTTTCACTGATAACAACGAAGGGACACTATTCCTCCCAATGTCTGCAATGATGGGGCACTATTCCTCCCACTGACACCAATGATGGGGCACTATTCTTCCCACTGAAACCAATGATGGGGCACTATTCCTCCCACTGACACCAATGATGGGGCACTATTCTTCCCACTGAAACCAATTATGGGGCACTATTCCTCCCACTGACACCAATGATGGGGCACTATTCCTCCCACTGACACCAATTATGGGGCACTATTGCTGCCAATGATAACAATGAAGGGGCACTATTCCTCCCACTGATAACAATGATGGGGCACTATTCCTCCCACTGACACCAATTATGGGGCACTATTCCTCCCAAAGATAACAATGAAGGGGCACTATTCCTCCCACTGATAACAATGATGGGGCACTATTCCTCCCACTGACACCAATGAAGGGGCACTATTCCTGCCACTGACACCAATGAAGGGGCATTATTCCTGCCAATGTCACCAATGATAGGGCACTATTCCTCCAATTGACACCAACAATAGGGGACTATTTCTCACAATGATAATGATGGGGCACTATTCCTTTCACTGATAACAATGAAGGGACACTATTCCTCCCAATGTCACCAATGATGTGGCACTATTCCTCCCATTGACACCAACATTGGGGCACTATTCCTCCCAACAATAACAATGATGGGGCACTATTCCTCCCAATGATAACAATGATGGGACACTATTCCTCCCAATGATACCACTGATGGGACACTATTCCACCCAATGTCACCAATAATGGGGCACTTTTCCTTCCAATGTCACCAATGATGGGGCACTATTCCTTCCCCCTAATACTAAATTTGGTGATGTTTACTCCCACTGATATCAGGGAAATTTCCCCTCCCGCTGGACACAGTCTGCCCCCCCCCCCCCCCCCTAAAGTCTGAAGGACAATAAACTGGCCTGTTTAGAAAGTTTGAGGACCCCTGATCTATAGTAACCCTTCCTTCTTTTTCATTGCAGGTAAATAATGGAGTCCAAGCAGAAGCAATGTGCCGCCATTGAGTTCTTGATGAAGGAGGGGTTCAGGTTGTCCGACATCCACAGAAGGCTGCAGAATGTTTATAGAGATGACACCATTGACAAGAGTCACCAAGGACAAGACATGGCTCTTATCAATGGTGTCCTCCCTGTAAACGGCACATTGCTTCTGCTTGGAATCCATTATTTACCTGCAATGAAAAATAAGAAGAAAAGTTACTATATAGAGGAAGAGTTACTCTACAAACATTCAATTTAAATGGTTTAATAACAAAAATCATGGCCGCTTTTGTATTACTTTCGGTACAGCCCTTGTACATCACAATTAAGATTCTTCCGGAACGTCTAAGCTCAGACTATGTTGTGTTCATTGGGTAAAGTAAAGAAGACATAAAAGGGCATAAAAGGGCATAAAAGGGCATAATGACATCAATAATTGTCATACAGGCAATATGGAAGAAAGCGTTTATGCGGCACCAAGGAGTCACCCATGTCATTGAGTGGAATGATCCATGGGCACCATGGATGGAGTGGTGGGTTGGCACCTCTTGGCTTGCTTTGTCAGAATTGTCCAGCCTACGCCCGCTTTGCACTCACTGGGTGAGACGGTTCGGAATCAGCAAACAGGACAAGAATTCATGATCGGGAAAAAAAATGTTTTTGGTCAGTATGTCACTCTGACCTCATGGCTTGATTTGTACCCGAAGTCATCCAAGCAAAACAGGCCCAGGCGTTTCCCAAGCCTCGAGCAATGATTTCTCCAGCTGCATCTGTCCCTCAAACCTCTAAAGAGTTTAACTCGTTCCTCTCAAAACATGAAGGGGAAGAATGGAAGTGAATTCCACGCCTCTTCCTAATATAATTGTCTATGGAAATCTTCTGCCGTGGTGTCTGGCTGCCTTGCGATATTCTCCATTTCTGGCTAATAAACCGATGGAACGGATTCCTTGTAATGCCGCATGAAATTCAATGAGTAATTTTATCTGGTCTTATCTAGAAATGGGAAGACAATCTGGAAATAATAAAAGTAATATGTGCAGAACTGATAGATATCTACATGAAGGGAAAACGGGGGAAGAAAAGTGATTTTTGTGTCTTAGGGCACATGATAAATTTTATATCCACAGAGAAGGTTCAGCAGCTGTCTACCTATCATGGTACTGGTTATAGATCTGCCCATGGTACTGGTTATAGATCTGCCCATGGTACTGGTTATAGATCTGCCCATGGTACTGGTTATAGATCTGCCCATGGTACTGGTTATAGATCTGCCCATGGTACTGGTTATAGATCTGCCCATGGTACTGGTTATAGATTTGACCATGGTGCTGGTTATAGTACTGACCATGGTACTGGTTATATATCTGCTCAAGATACTGGTTATGGATCTGCCCATGGTACTAGTTATAGATCTGCTCATGGTACTAGTTATAGATCTGATCATGGTACTGGTTATAGATCTGACCATGGTACTGGTTATAGATCTGCTCATGGTACTGGTTATAGATTTGCCCATGGTACTGGTTATAAATCAGCCCATGGTACTGGTTATAGATCTGCCCATGGTACTGGTTATAGATCTGCCCATGGTACTGGTTATAGATCAGCCCATGGTACTGGTTATAGATCTGACTATGGTACTGGTTATAGGTCTGCCCGTGGTACTGGTTATAGGTCTGCCCGTGGTACTGGTTATGGATCTGCCCATGGTACTGGTTATAGATCTGCCCATGGTACTGGTTATAAATCAGCCCATGGTACTAGTTATAGATCTGCTCATGGTACTGGTTATGGATCTGCCCATGGTACTGGTTATGGATCTGCCCATGGTACTGGTTATAGATCTGCTCATGGTACTGGTTATGGATCTGCCCATGGTACTGGTTATGGATCTGCCCATGGTACTGGTTATAGATCTGCTCATGGTACTGGTTATGGATCTGCCCATGGTACTGGTTATGGATCTGCCCATGGTACTGGTTATAGATCTGCTCATGGTACTGGTTATGGATCTGCCCATGGTACTGGTTATGGATCTGCCCATGGTATTGGTTATAGATCTGCCCATGGTACTGGTTATAGATCTGCCCATGGTACTAGTTATAGATCTGACTATGGTACTGGTTATAGGTCTGCGCATGGTACTGGTTATAGATCTGCCCATGGTACTGGTTATAGATCTGCCCATGGTACTGGTTATAGATCTGCCCATGGTACTGGTTATATATCTGCTCAAGATACTGGTTATGGATCTGCCCATGGTACTAGTTATAGATCTGATCATGGTACTGGTTATAGATCTGACCATGGTACTGGTTATAGATCTGCTCATGGTACTGGTTATAGATCTGACCATGGTACTGGTTATAGATCTGATCATGGTACTGGTTATAGATCTGCCCATGGTACTGGTTATAGATCTGCTCATGGTACTGGTTATAGATTTGCCCATGGTACTGGTTATAAATCAGCCCATGATACTGGTTATAGATCTGCCCATGGTACTGGTTATAGATCTGCCCATGGTACTGGTTATGGATCTGCCCATGGTGCTGGTTATAGATCTGCCCATGGTACTAGTTATAGATCTGCCCATGGTGCTGGTTATATATCTGCTCAAGATACTGGTTATGGATCTGCCCATGGTACTGGTTATAGATCTGCCCATGGTACTGGTTATAGATCTGCCCATGGTACTGGTTATAGATCAGTCCATGGTACTGGTTATAGATCTGACTATGGTACTGGTTATAGGTCTGCCCGTGGTACTGGTTATAGGTCTGCCCGTGGTACTGGTTAAGGATCTGCCCATGGTACTGGTTATAGATCTGCCCATGGTACTGGTTATAGATCTGCTCATGGTACTGGTTATGGATCTGCCCATGGTACTGGTTATAAATCAGCCCATGGTACTGGTTATAGATCTGCTCATGGTACTGGTTATGGATCTGCCCATGGTACTGGTTATAGATCTGCTCATGGTACTGGTTATGGATCTGCGCATGGTAATGGTTATGGATCTGCCCATGGTACTGGTTATAGATCTGCCCATGGTACTGGTTATAGATCTGCCCATGGTACTGGTTATAGATCTGCCCATGGTACTAGTTATAGATCTGCCCATGGTGCTGGTTATATATCTGCTCAAGATACTGGTTATGGATCTGCCCATGGTACTGGTTATAGATCAACCCATGGTACTAGTTATAGATCTGATCATGGTACTGGTTATAGATTTGGCCATGGTACTGGTTATAGATCTGCCCATGGTACTGGTTATAAATCAGCCTATGGTACTGGTTATAGATCTGCCCATGGTACTGGTTGTAGATCTGCTCATGGTACTGGTTATAGATCTGACCATGGTACTGGTTATAGATCTGCCCATGGTACTGGTTATAGATCTGACCATGGTACTGGTTATAGATCTGCTTTAGAAATGTAGCTGCCACCAGGATTACTAATCATGTATTTAGAAAAATGTATTTATTCCTGGGATAACTGCTAAACAATTATAATTCTTTCCATATTATGGGTATGTGAGTATTGCTATCAGCCTGCATCAACTTTCCAGGAGATCACAGAGCTGCATATAAGTGAAGCATTGACATGAGGTGATTCTTATTTAAATATTTGCCCGCCATAAAATCAGTTTCATAAAGTTATGAGTCCCCCTTATATCAGAGCCCCCCTTACATCAGAGTCCCCATCAGATTCTCCTTTTACATCAGGGTCCCCATCAAAGCCCCCCTAACATAAGAGTCCCCATCAGTGCCCCCTAACTTAAGAGTCCCCCTTACATAAGGCTCCCTATAAGGGAGCCTTACATCATGGTCTCCAACAGTGTCCCCTGACATCGGAATCCCCATCAGATTACCCCTTACATCAGGGTCCCCTTAAGAGTTTCCCTTACATCAGAATCCTCCCTTACATCAGTGTCCCCATCAGAGTTCCCCCTTACATTAGGGTCTCCATTAGAGTCCCCCTTAAATAAGACCTCTGATGGGGACCATGATGTAAGGGGAAACTCTGATGGGGACACTGATGTAAGGGAGAACTCTCATGAAAGAGAAACTCTTAAGGGGACCTTGATGTAAGGGGTATTTTGATGGGGACGCCAAAGAGTTCTAAAAAGATCCATGTAAAACGTATTGATACGTTTATTATTCATTGTTCTTCATTTATTCATGGAACCGATCTTTTTCAGTCCACAAATATTTTTTTAAAACATGCAAAGTGGCCCTCATAGTGACGAGTTTGGGGACCCCTGATCTAGATGATAGTTATGGAGCCTCTATGCCGGTTCACCCATGTAGCTTGGATTAAACTGTTGTTTATACTTTCGAAAAGTTCAGTCAGCCATTTCCATGTCCTGCTCAGAGGAAGGGACAACATAAGAAATCTGCGAGCTGGGAGTGGAGACCCCATAGGAGCTAACAAATAGTCTAGGGCTTGATCTCCTGTGTCTGAGCCCCAGCACTAAATACATCCATTGTACGTCTGTTGGGAATGTCCCCCCGCAGGCATGACAGGGGTCACGGAACATTAACATGGAGTGAACCTCTGTACTAGACCTTTACTATACAGATGCAGCTATTACATTCCTGCCTGGCTGATGGAAAATTATATATTGTCTCTGAGAGCGATTTATTTTTTTTTTCTAGATGGAAATGAAAGAACATGACTTGACTTTTCTAAAAGAGAAGGACTTTTTTCCATGCATTGTGAAAGTCTGCGGTTTTGTAAAATGGCCTGGTTAACAAACAAGCTATGGAACAATATCGTAACTAAATAAGCTCCGCAAAGTTACATTTTATTACATTAAATACAGTCTCCACCCAACCGGTAAAGAAGTTTAAGAGTAAAAAAAGTAGAACGCCAGCCCGATCTTTTTGTTGAATGCATGACTATGATTTGTCTCCTATACTGCTTAATCACCACTCCTCCATTTATCTATTCCTAAGTGACCACACATGACACAAATTGGAGGTTAATGGCCACAGCAGCCCTTTATTACCAAACTGTATAAATAACATTAACATCCAATACTGTGTAAATGGAGCCCCAAGGTCCTTGTAGGCATCTCTACTTACCTGTATAAACCCGTAATGTAGGCTCCCAACCGCAAAACACCTATTTAGAGACAATAACACCAAAGACCACAGATATAACCATAAACCACCCCCCAGTTCATGGTAATTAAGCCATACAACATAAAGGGGAACCATACCTAAGACAGGTATTTACCAAAATGACCATAATGGGCACCTTCAAGGGTCTTTTACTCCACCAGCTGCTGTGACATATCCACGCCATACTCAGAATTTTCCCCAAAGGAATGCAACGTCATCCACCAAAACTACAGAAGAGAGGGTGGGAAGTTTTCACGATGCCAACTCTCTTCCGACCGAAGACTTCCTAGGATTCTCCTACTGACCATCCCCCTGAAGCCCCTTCTGTTCCTGCCTGACCCACCAACCCGGTAAGTACCCCTCGATTCCTATTTATTTTAACCACCACTCTGACATTTATCCATTCCTAAGTAACCACACATGACACAAATTGGAGTTTAATGGCCACAACATCAATTTATTACCAAACTGTATAAATAAAATATTAACATCCAATACTCTATGAATTGAGCTCCAAGATCCTTGTAGGCACCTCTACTTAACAGAGTACCTGTACAAACCCGTAAGGTAGGCTTCCAACCGCAAAACACTAACTAAAGAACACAGATACAACCATGAACGACCCCCCAGTTCACAGTAATTAAACCATACAACTTAAGGGGAACCACACCTAAGACAGGTCTCTACCAATATGACCATAATGGGCACCTTCAAGGGTCTTTTACTCTGCCAGCTGCTATGACATATCCAGACCAAACCCGTAATTTTCCCCAAAGGAATGCAAGGGCAGCACAGTGGTGTCAGGGCAGCACCGTGGTGTAGTGGTTAGCACTCTCGCCTAGCAGTAAAAAGGGTCGCTGGTTCAAATCCCAACCATGACACTACCTGCCTGGAGTTTGCATGTTCTTCCTGTGCCTGCGTGGGTTTCCTCCGGGTGCTCCGGTTTCCTCCCACACTCCAAAGACTCCATGATGGTAGGTTAATTGGCTTCTGTTCAAAATTGGCCCTAGTATATGAATGTGAGTTGGGGACCTTAGATTGTGGGCACCTTGAGGGTAGGGACCGATGCGGGTGTACGATGTATGTGCGGAGTGCTGCGTGAATTGGCTGCGCTATATGGGTACCTTAAAATAAAATAAAAATAGGGAAGATTGTAGACACGCACCCACACTCACTCAGGTTGAACTGGATGGACTGGTGTCTTTATTCAACTTTACTATAACTAACTAACTAACTGTAACTATGTAATGTCATCCACTAAAACTAAAGAAGAGAGGGTGGGATGTTTTCACAATGCCAACTCTCTTCCGACCTAAGACTTCCTAGGAGCCTCCAGTCCTACTGACCATCCCTCTGAAGCCCCTCCTGTTCCTGCCTGACCCACCAACCCGGTAAGTACCCCTTGATTCCTATTTATTTTAACCACCATTTATAGGGTAGGAAGGGTACAAATGTCGTTCCTCCAGTGGCCATCTTGCCAGAGCCACAAGGACGCCTTTGTATAGTTGGAGCATTTTGACATTTCTAATTATACCATCACTGTCACGGACCTGGCCGGAGCAGAGGCTGTTGGAGAGGACTGTGTGCGGGCCTGTTGCCCACCGATTATGGGCCCTAGCATTTGAGGTGAATGAGAAATCCAGTCTGAACTGTATTAATCGGACTCAGTCATGTATATATTGTATGGGGACTCCTTGCTGTGGATCTGTGTCCCTGAAGAGGGAGGGGGGGTTCCTCCAGCAGCCCCCTGCTGATAAGACTGATTCATTCTGTTGGGACACATCATGTGAGGAGATGCTGGTGTCAACTTGTGCTTATGTTAATTGAATGAGCTAATGACATTGTCCTCCATACAATGTAGGAGACGGGACGACTCCTATTGGAGCTCATGTTAATTAGGTTAGCTTTGAGTCATCCTGGTGTATAAATGTGTGCGAGATCTCAAATAAAAGTTAGTTCTGATGTACTCCAAGACTGGTGTTGTCTAGTTCTTGGGGTTCCTATAGCCAGATCCATTGGACTCGTGTTCCAGAACTTAGGAAGCGGTATATGACGGAAGCACTCAAGCGGAGTGTGGGACGTTCCGTGACAATCACCTCATTTTGATTGCATGCTCAACCTGTTTGGTGCCCTGTGTCCGTGAAGAGATCCAAATGGAACCAATCTTGTTAAATATTTGAATTTGTTTGTCCATGGTTTTAACGGGACTCTTTTACACACTTTGAATAAAATATTGTATATTTTTGTCAGGGTTGGGCTCAGCCCTTCCTTCTCTGAGCTGGCCGCTCAGCTGTCGGCTAATTGCCAGCTCCTATCTCTTCATAGTTACTCAGCTGTTGATGATTTCCTGCTCGTCAGTCCTGCCTACTTAAGCCGTCCAGTCCAGCTCTGCCTTCGCCTTGGTCAACATCACAGAGTCTCCTGCGATCCTGTTCAAGACTTGCTTTGCTGACATCCCTTCTGGCTCCAGATCCTGCTTGCTGTTCCACTACATTGATCCCTGACTTCTGGCTTGGCTGACTATCCGTTCCGGTTACTGAACTTTGGCTATGTTTTGACTACGTTTGTTCTTTTTACTTTTATTATTAAACAAGTGCGATTTAACTGTACTTCTGTCTCGGCCTGATTTCATGGTTTCTGACAATTTTACTAATTCGTCATTTATTGGTTGGCACCTAGAAAATCCTGGTTTCTCCACGCTTTGGTTGAAGTACATCCAGTTGTTCAACGTAAAGTATCAAAAACTTGAAATAAAAGGATGCAATCCTGACATGTTGCAGATTTCACGCTTGCCCCCCCTGAGAGACGCCATTTTGTTTCATCACAAAGAACGCTCAGCAGTGCACGCGCCCCAGATTCTGACCAATGAAATGTAAACCCAATCACAACGGTTTTTGTTTCCTATTGCCAAGCGAGGCTTTGTCCCTACCGGGGACGATATAGAATAACAAGATTCAAAGCCTCGGCGCAGCGGCCCCTCCATAGATATGGATACATGAGACACATTAATGTGGGCCCTGGGAGAACGGCTTATGGATGAGCTTTTCTTTTCCTCACTCACATCTGCACATCCCGCTGTTCTCTCACTGTGGTCAAAGCAGTTGATGAAATGGATGTATCTGGCAGGAGCGCCATGCTCGGCTTCCAACAAAAACAGAATATTCCGGAAGAAGGAGAAACGAGAGATAGGCTTGAGCCGTCCATGGCTCTGGCGAGCTCGCGCCCCCCCTGCATATTTCAGCCTTCGCTGCTTTTAGCTCATTTTTAGCTCATGGCGTAGGATATGATTTGGGGCGCCAGACATTTCCCACAACGTGTCGCATCAGCACTTTTTTTTTTCCAGGGACCGCGCTCCTAAGCATCTCTATGTGTGGTTGTATCAGAGGATCCGCTCAGAACATTGCTGACACTGGATGTCATTGATTCCGGCTCTCTAAAGGATGTCAGTGCAAGTATGGTATTCATTAAAAATATATGATAAATACTCAGAGCTAAAGCCGTGTCTGGATTCTGCAGTGAGACCGGTAAGAAGGCGTAAAATGCAGCAAGAAATGGCAACTAGTGTTGGGCGAACGGTTCGGGCCCAGCAAAAGTCCAAAGCCCAACTTTGCCCATTCGGTTGTTCTCCCCTGAACATACGAATTTTCTGTGCGACACAGTCAATATGTTATTAGGGAGCGGGCTGGGAAGCCAGCTGACGCATCTATAACAACACTCATCTGTCATCTGGCTTCCCTGCTGACAGCTGAAAAAAAAAATGCTGGTAAAAAAAAAGAAAAGAAAAAAAAAAAACAGTGTGGCCCCCCACCCCCAGTCTATACCAGGCCCTTTGGGTCAAACCAAAATGTTAAAAAAAAAAAAACGGCGTGGGGACACATGCCCTCAACATGGGGGGTGGGGGGTGGATGTTTTGGGGCAGGAGGGTCTTTGCCTCCCCCAACTCAAGGCACCTTGTCCCCATCTTGATGGGGACAACGGCCAGTTCCCCACAAGCCTGGGCTGTCAAAAGCCTGTCTTCTGTTTTTATCTATTTCTGACACTTTTTTTGGTGAATGGGTAGGGGTACTATGTACCCCATACTCATTCACATGGGGAGGGGGGCCGGGATCTGGAGGCCTCCTTGTTAAAGATTCTGATAAACCCCCTTTTGCTCTAGGTCTGTTCGTCTGATGCTCATTCTAATTCACATGGGGGGGCCGGTATCTGGGTGCCCCCTTATTGCTAAATAAGCCTCCCCCACCTGCAGATCCCCACAACCACAGCCCAGGGTTGTCGGGAAGAGGCCCTTGACACCATCAACATGGGGGCTAGGTGCTTTGGGGCGGGGAGGCAGAGCCCCTCCGCCCCAAAGCACCCAAACTCCCCCTCATGTTGATGGCATGTGGCCTTGTATGGTTCTGGAGGGGGTGGCGCTCGCTCGCCCCGCCCTTCCTGGCCTGCCAGGCTATGTGCTTGGGTAAGGGTCTGGTCTGAATTTTGGGGGGACCCCACGCCATTTTTTTCTTTCTTTTTTTTAATAGAAATTGCAACTGCAAGTCAATTTCAATGGGATTTGACTCATTTTCTTTTCATTAGAAATTATTTTTTTTTTGCTGCAGCAGGTTCTATACATGCTACAGATGTGCCACTTTACAGGCAGACTAAGGGGGCCCCCCAGACACTATATTTAAAGGAATTTTTCATTTTTATTGTTTCACTTTAAGCATCATTAAAATCACTGCTTCTTTTGAAAAAAATGTTTTTGTATTGATACATGTCCCCCAGAGCAGTACCCAAACCCCCATAACCTTTTTATGGCCAATAACTTGCATATAAGCCTTCAAAATGGGAACTTGATTTCTCATGTTCGGCTCCTATAGATTTTAATGGAGTTTGCGGTTCGGGCCAGACTTTTTGCCTATTCCGGTGTTCTGAGGCGAACCGAACAGGGGGGTATTCAGCCCATCTCTAATGGCAACCAATTAGAAAGGGCCCATCAACGGTCCCACCAACATATACTGACTTTACACCTACAAACTGGGTTTCTTCAATGGTACAACTTATAGCATACAAATGTCATGGACAATCTGCATTTTTTACCAAAAATTATACTAAACACACAGTTTTATTTACATTCTCCCTTCTATTTCAGTATGTGGATGATGGCACTGCAATTATTTTAATTTAAAAAAATCCCTTAGACTTACTGTATGTGTAAGGTTGGGACAGGTGAGTCAGTGTATGTACAGGTATGATGTGTGAGGCTGGGACAGGTGAGTCAGTATGTGTATGTACAGGTATGATGTGTGAGGCTAGGACAGGTGAGTCAGTGTGTGTACAGGTATGATGGGTGAGGCTGGGACAGGTGAGTCAGTGTGTGTCTGCGCAGGTATGATGTGTGAGGCTGGGACAGGTGAGTCAGTGTTTGTACAGGTATGATGTGTGAGGCTGGGACAGGTGAGTCGTTGTGAGTACAGGTATGGTGTGAGGCTGGGACAGGTGAGTCGTTGTGAGTACAGGTATGGTGTGAGGCTGGGACAGGTGAGTCGCTGTGAGTACAGGTATGGTGTGTGAGGCTGGGACAAGTGAGTCGTGTGTACAGGTATGATGTGTGAGGCTGGGACAGGTGAGTCGGTGTGTGTAAAGGTATGATGTGTGAGGCTGGAACAGGTGAGTCGGTGTGTGTACAGGTATGATGGGTGAGGCTGGGACAGGTGAGTCAGTGTTTGTGTGAGCAGGTATGATGTGTGAGGCTGGGACAGGTGAGTGAGTGTGGTGCTGAAAGGACAGCTCCCCATACCTGGCAGGAGAACAGGTCGGATTTTTCTATGACCTGTAGGATATCACAGGTGAATCTGATGGTGCAATCATTCTGCATCTATTGCACTGCATCAAATAGCAACCGGGGGGACAGGTGAGTCGGTGTGTGTACAGGTATGATGTGTGAGGCTGGGACAAGTGAGTCGTGTGTACAGGTATGATGTGTGAGGCTGGGACAGGTGAGTCGGTGTGTGTGTACAGGTATGATGTGTGAGGCTGGGACAGGTAAGTCAGTGTGTGTATGTACAGGTATGATGTGTGAGGCTGGGACAGGTAAGTCAGTGTGTGTATGTACAGGTATGATGTGTGAGGCTGGGACAGGTAAGTCAGTGTGTGTATGTACAGGTATGATGTGTGAGGCTAGGACAGGTGAGTCAGTGTGTGTACAGGTATGATGGGTGAGGCTGGGACAGGTGAGTCAGTGTGTGTACAGGTATGATGTGTGAGGCTGGGACAGGTGAGTCAGTGTGTGTACAGGTATGATGGGTGAGGCTGGGACAGGTGAGTCAGTGTGTGTATGCGCAGGTATGATGTGTGAGGCTGGGACAGGTGAGTCTGTGTTTGTACAGGTATGATGTGTGAGGATGGGACAGGTGAGTCTTTGTTTGTACAGGTATGATGTGTGAGGATGGGACAGGTGAGTCTTTGTTTGTACAGGTATGATGTGTGAGGATGGGACAGGTGAGTCTTTGTTTGTACAGGTATGATGTGTGAGGATGGGACAGGTGAGTCGGTGTTTGTATGTACAGGTATGATGTGTGAGGCTAGGACAGGTGAGTCAGTGTGTGTACAGGTATGATGGGTGAGGCTGGGACAGGTGAGTCAGTGTGTGTGTGCGCAGGTATGATGTGTGAGGTTGGGACAGGTGAGTCGGTGTTTGTACAGGTATGATGTGTGAGGCTGGGACAGGTGAGTCAGTGTTTGTACAGGTATGATGTGTGAGGCTGGGACAGGTGAGTCGGTGTTTGTACAGGTATGATGTGTGAGGCTGGGACAGGTGAGTCGGTGTTTGTACAGGTATGATGTGTGAGGCTGGGACAGGCGAGTCGGTGTTTGTACAGGTATGATGTGTGAGGCTGGGACAGGTGAGTCGGTGTTTGTACAGATATGATGTGTGAGGCTGGGACAGGTGAGTCGGTGTTTGTACAGGTATGATGTGTGAGGCTGGGACAGGCGAGTCGGTGTTTGTACAGGTATGATGTGTGAGGCTGGGACAGGTGAGTCGGTGTTTGTACAGGTATGATGTGTGAGGCTGGGACAGGTGAGTCGGTGTGTGGTGCTGAAAGGACAGCTCCTCAGGAGAACAGGTTGGGTTGTTCTATAACCTGTAGGCTATCACAGGTGGATCTGATGGTGCAATCATTCTGCATCTATTGCACTGCATCAAATAGCAGCCGGGGGGGGGGGGGGGGGGGGGTATTTACTAAAGTCAAATCCACTTTGCACTACAAAGATCTGAGGGGGACATGCAAGGAAAATAAAAAAACAGCATTTTTGCTTGCACATGATTGGATGATAAAATCAGCAGAGCTTCCCCTCATTTCACATCTTCCCCTCAGATCTAAAGCGACTGCACTTTCAAGTGTACTTGTAGTGCAAAGTGGATTTGCCTTTAGTAAATCAACCCCTTAGAGCTTTAAGCCGGGTACACACAATCAGATTATCGGACGTATTTTCGTCAGTTTTTTGTGGCATGCTCGCCTCATATTGAAAGTGAAGAGGTTACTCAACATACAAAAATTCCCGTACGACCGAATTCAACTTCAGAATTGATGTAATGTGTTAAATTGTTTTGTATGTGTTCTTTCGTTTCTGAGCATGCGTAGTCTTTCTCTTAAGTATAAGTATATTAACAATGTACTGCGTTGTATCCATTCAATATTTCTCAATAAATCTCAATAACTAAGTCCCTAATAACGTGTCACACATATATAATCCACAATAAAAATTGTCAGCTCATGCCATTTCTCTTGGTGGGTCGGACAATCGTCTTCAAAATATCACATCTGCTCGATTCGATAATATATCAAATATATAGCAATCTTCCGGAAAAACTGCAAAATGTTTAGACTCCGCCTGCACCAACGAATGTACGAAACGAACGCCAAAGACACAAAACGAATCCGGAAAACGAATGGGGTCACCATAACGGATATGACGAAATTAAATTCTTCAATGAACGAACGCATCCGACACAAAATGAAGATGTCCGGCGGACACGTGTCTAAGGAGCTGTAGTAGCTGTTTTACTGGAAGTTCCCTGAGACCTGAAAATTATTTTTAAGGGTTCCTCCACGGTAAAAAAGGCTGCTGTACGGACTATGAATGGATACTGCAACAGAGAGGAGAGTATCAGATGCTTGAACTGGATATGGCCAATCCCAAAGGGTTAAAATAATAGCCAACTTTAAACGCTACCCATGATATCTAGTTGGTTTTATTTTTTAACATTTATGGTGGGGTCACAGAAAGCTGGCAGGTTAAAAAGCACGTGTCGCCGCTCTGAAGAAAGAACTAGCACTCAAAAGAAAATTAAAAAAAAAAAAAACTTGACCAGAAACACAGAGGCGGTCTTTCCTGACCTCTCCAGGAAACGCTTGTTGCCTGGCTGCCACCATGACCACCATCTTTATTATGCTGTTGAGGGTCAGTGGCACAGAAAGTACTGAAACCAGAGGATCAGTTTAGAAGCCAAGCAATTAGCATTTTTAAAAAGGAGGTTTCAGGTCAGCAATGGCAGATTGTCATAATAGTATTACTTTCTTTCAAGTCAGGTTGTGGGGATAGTTAGAAAAACAGGCAGTTCATGATTTTTATGATCATCTTCCCATGGCATAGGAGGGTCTGGTATAGAATGGTCTGCCATAGGAGGGTCTGGTATAGAAGTGTCTGACATAGAAGGGTCTGGCATAGAAGGGTTGGGTATAGAAAGGTCTGGTATAGAATGGTCTGCTATAGGAGGGTCTGGTATAGAAGGGTCTGGTTTAGAAGGGTCTGGTATAGAATGGTCTGCTATAGGAGGGTCTGGTATAGAAGGGTCTGGTTTAGAAGGGTCTGGTATAGAAGGGACTGGCATAGAAAGGTATGGCATAGAAGTATTGGGTATAAAATTGTCTGGTATAGCAGAGCCTGGCATAGAAGGGTTGGGTATAGAATGGTCTGGTATAGAATGGTCTGGTAATGAATGGTCTGGTAGAAGAAGGGTCTGGTATAGAAGGGTCTGCTATAGAAGAGTCATTGGTATAGAAAGGTCTGGCACAGAAGGGTCTGGTATAGAATGGTTTGCTAGAGGAGGGTCTGGTATAGAATGGTCTGGTATAGAAGGGTCTGGTATAGAAGTCTCTGGCATAGAAGGGTCTGGCATAGAAGGGTCTGGCATAGAAGGGTCTGGCATAGAATGGTCTGGTATAGAAGGGTCTGGTATAGAAGAGTCTCTGGTATAGAATGGTCTCTGGTATAGAATGGTCTGGTATAGAAGAGTCTGGCATAGAAGGGTCTGGCATAGAATGGTCTGCTATAGGAGGGTCTAGTATAGAATGGTCTGGTATAGAAGAGTCTGGTATAGAAGGGTCTGGAATAGAAGGGTCTGGCATAGAAGGGTCTGGCATAGAAGGGTCTGGCATAGAAGGGTCTGGCATAGAAGGGTCTGGTATAGAAGAGTCTGGTATAGAAGGGTCTGGCATAGAAAGGTCTCTGGTATAGAATGGTGTGGTATGGAAGAGTCTGGTATGGAAGGGTCTCTGGTATAGAAGGGTCTGGTATAGAAAGGTTGGGTTTAGAATGGACTGGTAAAGAAGGGTCTGGTATAGAAGGGTCTGGCATAGAAAGGTCGGGTATAGAATGGTCTGGTATAGCACGGTCTGGTATAGCACGGTTTGGTATATAATGGTGTGGTATAGAAGGGTCTGGTATAGCATGGTCTGGTATAACACGGTTTGGTATATAATGGTGTGGTATAGAAGGGTCTGGTATAGCACGGTTTGGTATAGAAGGGTCTGGTATAGAAGGGTCTGGTATAGCATGGTCTGGTATAGCACTGTCTGGTATAGAAGGGTCTGGTATAGAATGGTCTGGTATAGCATGGTCTGGTATAGCACAGTCTGGTATAGAAGGGTCTGGTATAGAAGGGTCTGGTATAGAATGTATAAAATGAAAATACTGCGCTTAACACAAAACCTGCCTAAGCTGCGACTAAAAAGTAGTAAACCGTATAATCTGTGAAATAAGAAAGTCGCGCTTAAAATGTGAGAAAGGCCAGAATCAAATGTCTCTAGCCTAAAGGGGTATGAACACACAAAGTGATAATCACTGTGCCTACAAATTAAAATAATAAAAAATAAATATAGAAAGAATGATAATAAGACACCGGAATTAATCCTAAGTCTATACAACTGGGAATAAATAAACGGTGTAAAAAGTGATATAGTGACACATATAAACCTCAAAACACTCTACCAAAAATGCACTAGCGTCACTGTGAACCATAAATATCTCAAAAACATCATAAATTAATATATGTGGATAAAAAAATGTATGAAAATCTCCAATGTGCAGAAAATTATCCTTAATAACAGTACATAAAAAATTAATAACAGTCCAAAGGTTGAATAGGAAAAATCTATCCCCAAGTGACAAGTGAATATGAGTAATCTTGCTGCAGTGAATAGGGTGCGTTGGTAAACCTCCACCTTCAAAAACTGCTGCCTCTTACCAAAAGATGTTGGTCTCTAAATGATAGGAGACCTTACTGGGCGGATGGTTGCAACCCCAGCCAGGGATCTGTATGACAGGTACTGGATGTCATCCGGTCTGTAAAAACTCCTCAGCCGGCCGCACCAGAATGGTTGGGATAGGTCACCAAAAAAGAGACAAACAGCTCCACATAGCGTAAAACCTTACATTTATTGAGTATCAAGATCGGAAATACACTTACAGACGTCAGCAATAAGAAGCGTATAGAAAGGCCGGCCGGCTCTTAGAACAACCCGTTCCTTCCGGGTATTCGAATGGGAATCGTCGGGACGTAGCTCCTCCTCCCTACGTCGTTTCGTCACAACAGGTCGAAACGACGTAGGGAGGAGGAGCTACGTCCCGACGACACCGCCATTCGAATACTCGGAAGGAACGGGTTGTTCTAAGAGCCGGCCGTCCTTTCTATACGCTTCTTATTGCTGACGTCTGTAAGTGTATTTCCGATCTTGATACTCAATAAATGTAAGGTTTTACGCTATGTGGAGCTGTTTGTCTCTTTTTTGGTGACCTATCCCAACCATTCTGGTGCGGCCGGCTGAGGAGTTTTTACAGACCGGATGACATCCAGTACCTGTCATACAGATCCCTGGCTGGGGTTGCAACCATCCGCCCAGTAAGGTCTCCTATCATTTAGAGACCAACATCTCTGGTATAGAATGGTCTGGTATAGAAAGGTCTGGTATAGCACGGTCTGGTATAGAAGGGTCTGGTATAGAAGGGTCTGGTATAGAATGGTCTGGCCTAGAAAGGTCGGGTATAGAATGGTCTGGTATAGCATGGTCTGGTATAGAATGCTGTGGTATAGAAGCGTTTGGTATAGAAGGGTCTGGCATAGAAAAGTCAGGTATAGAATGGTCTAGTATAGCATGGTCTGGTATAGAATGGTGTGGTAAAGGAAGGGTTTGGTATAGAAGGGTCTGGTATAGAAGGGTCTGGTATAGCACGGTCCGGTATAGAAGGGTCTGGTATAGAAGGGTCTGGCATAGAAAAATCGGGTATAGAATGGTCTAGTATAGCATGGTCTGGTATAGAATGGTGTGGTATAGAAGGGTTTGGTATAGAAGGATTTGGTATAGAAGGGTCTGGCATAGAATGGTCTGCATTTTTTTTCTTTGTAAATGCCAGTGTTGCTGTAGTAGGTTGTATATATCGTACAGATGCGCCACTTCACAGGCAAGGCCAGGTGGTCCCCCAGACATGCTATTTAATGGAAATTTTGAATTTCTAGTGATTCACTTTGGCTTTGGTACATGTTCCCCAGGGCAGTGCTCAGCCCTGCCACTTGTTTGACAATCCCTTACCTATTGGCGTAAAAAATGGTCATTACTAATTTTTAACATTCGGTTCCCAATGGGGGTTCAGATTCAAAGCCCAAACTCCAGTAAAGTTCACCAAACCCGCCTCAAACTGAACCTACGTAGGTTTGGCTCATCCATAATGTGTGCACTCATTTTCTAGACCCTAGGACCATAGCTATAGGCAGGCAGCCTTCCTCGTAGTACCAGCATCTGACATAATACCACGTGGCTCATTCTGCCCATTATCCACTATTGTTTCCCTGAGTCTCAGATCTAAGTGTTTATATGGAGCAATAAACATCATGTAAAGGTCAGACGCAGATCACATCACTTCTCCAGGGAACAGACGGCTATACAGCTCAGGATCAAGATAAACAAGACGTGTAAGTCACTGATGAGCTTGTTTACCAGAACTAAGAACTCATTTTTCTTGTATCCTTCCCAAACAAACAAGACTTTATTAGATGGCCGTCTTCCATTAAAACCCCATTGGTGAGAAAACCGACACATAAGAGCCCATTATAGATGAGGCCAGCACTCATAGGCAGGTGTTATGTGAGTACGTGTGTGTGTGGGAGAGAAAACCGCCATAAACTATTCTCTTAGATTTCCAGACAAGTGTGCAAGGTTCCATGGAATGTGGTCAGGAATAACACCATGGAGCCTTCATTTATTACCAGATGGTTCTTGCCCTGAACACTTAATGCAAATGCTTCCACACAGTAACCCTATGACACAGAAAATTCCTTACCTCCATTTTTCATGGACTAATTTGGTAATATATGGATCTACGCTAAGTGCTCGCCTGATGCACATGAAACAAGATGTATAAACAGTGGAATCTATGGAGGATTCAGAATGTGTGTAATTAGTAGACTGCTTTAGCTAAACCCATGAAAAAAGTGACCTTTGTGAAGACAACTGCCAAGAAACTTGTAATATTGTAACACATATTACCCACTTAAAGAGCAAGTTCAGAACCAGGTAACCCAACCTTTATTTGGTTACTGGTAGGGATGAGCTTAAGGTTCGGTCTGAACACAAGTTTGGACCACACTTGGTTCAGACATTTGGACAAGTGCCCAAACATTTATCAATTTGGCTTGAAACCGACATCATGGACAATAATGGTAATACTTCTTCTATTGCACATGGCAGCTTCCCGCTGGCAATGGTTGTTAAGGACGCCAGCAGGTGCAAGCACCGCATGTGTCCTTAACAACCAGCGACGTCATCAGATCCATTCACACACTTGGCCAGGAATCCATGGGCAAGTAAGCAAAGGAGAGGAAACAGTTTAAAAAAAATGATATGGAGTTACCCCCAATTCATACTAAGCCCTTTAGGTTTGGTATGAATTTTGGGAGAACCCCCGTGGAGAAAAAACTGGTATGAGCCCCTCCCTCCTCAAATCATTCTACATTTTATCCATAGGTGGCCCTGCAAGCCCCACCTGACTGTATAAAGTTGATTTAAAGGTCAGCCAAACACTGACTGGCATCCGATCAGATACAGTCACTCTTTGTCAGCACTACTGTATTCAGACAGCTATTGGTTCCCCATTTTTCAGAGACCCCAACCAGGTCACCTGCTACCCTATTTAAGATGCTATACAACCCAAAGAATCCACAAATATTAATATATAGATATAGATCTATATCTATATAGATAGATATAGATACATATATATATATATATACATACAGTCAGGTCCATAAATATTGGGACATTGACACAATTCTTTAATCTTTTTGGCTCTATACACCACCACAGTGGATTTTAAATGAAATGAACAAGATGTGCTTTAACTGCAGACTTTCAGCTTTAATTTGAGGGTATTTACATCCAAATCAGGTGAACGGTGTAGGAATTACAACCTCCCACTTTTTAAGGGACCAAAAGTAATGGGACAGATTAACAATCATCCATCAAACTTTCATTTTTTTAATACTTGGTTGCAAATCCTTTGCAGTCAATTACAGCCTGAAGTCTGGAACACATAGACATCACCAGACGCTGGGTCTCATCCCTGGTGATGCTCTGCCAGGCCTTTACTGCAACTGTCTTCAGTTCCTGCTTGTTCTTGGGGCATTTTCCCTTCAGTTTTGTCTTCAGCAAGTGAAATGCATGCTCAATCGGATTCAGGTCAGGTGATTGACTTGGCCATTGCATAACATTCCACTTCTTTCCCTTAAAAACTCTTTGGTTGCTTTCGCGGTATGCTTCGGGTCATTGTCCATCTGCACTGTGAAGCGTCGTCCAATGAGTTCTGAAGCATTTTGCTGAATAGGAGCAGATAATATTGTCCGAAACACTTCAGAATTCATCCTGCTGCTTTTGTCAGCAGTCACATCATCAATAAATACAAGAGAACCAGTTCCATTGACAGCCATACATGCCCATGCCATGACACTACCACCACCATGCTTCACTGATGAGGTGGTATGCTTTGGATCATGAGCAGTTCCTTTCCTTCTCCATACTCTTCTCTTCCCATCACTCTGGTACAAGTTGATCTTGGTCTCATCTGTCCATAGGATGTTGTTCCAGAACTGTGAAGGCTTTTTTAGATGTTGTTTGGCAAACTCTAATCTGGCCTTCCTGTTTTTGAGGCTCACCAATGGTTTACATCTTGTGGTGAACCCTCTGTATTCACTCGGGTGAAGTCTTCTCTTGATTGTTGACTTTGACACACATACACCGACCTCCTGGAGAGTGTTCTTCATCTGGCCAACTGTTGTGAAGGGTGTTTTCTTCACCAGGGAAAGAATTCTTCGGTCATCCACCACAGTTGCTTTCCGTGGTCTTCCGGGTCTTTTGGTGTTGCTGAGCTCACCGTTGCGTTCTTTCTTTTTAAGGATGCTCCAAACAGTTGATTTGGCCACACCTAATGTTTTTGCTATCTCTCTGATGGGTTTGTTTTGTTTTTTTCAGCCTAATGATGGCTTGTTTCACTGATAGTGACGGCTCTTTGGATCTTATATTGAGAGTTGACAGCAACAGATTCCAAATGCAAATAGCACGCTTGAAATTAACTCTGGACCTTTTATCTGCTCCTTGTAAATGGGATAATGAGGGAATAACACACACCTGGCCATGGAACAGCTGAGCAGCCAATTGTCCCATTACTTTTGGTCCCTTAAAAAGTGGGAGGCACATATACAAACTGTTGTAATTCCTACACCGTTCACCTGATTTGGATGTAAATACACTCAAATTAAAGCTGAAAGTCTGCAGTTAAAGCACATCTTTGTTCGTTTCATTTCAAATCCATTGTGGTGGTGTATAGAGCCAAAAAGATTAGAATTGTGTCAATGCCTCAATATTTATGGACCTGACTGTATATATATACACAGTATATGTACATGTATATCCAAAACACAAGGACAAGTAGGAAGGCCAGTATGGTGGCCTGAATTTATGGGAGGAGCCCGGGGGGTATTTAAGCAGCCCGCTCACCTGTGGTGCTTGTCGGTTTCCTGTGCGCGATATACGTCACTAGGCCGACTATTCGATATACCAGCGTCCGCAAGTTCTTGCCTCGCAAGTTCCCGTATTCGATACTCCGTACTCAAACTTTCGAAGTCCGCGTTTTTCGTTCCTAGTTTGTACCACGCGTCTGGCTTGGCTGTCGCAGGTAAGGTCCCGTCGGACTTTTCGTTTTCATATCATGTCACAAAACCGTGAGTTCAAATTTCGTTTCACCCGCATCTCACAAACTGCAATGTATATCGCTCGTACTTTCGATATGTTACAAATTCGATAGCACAGCGACGCTGACGTCGCTTCATTTCTAGCATGTCGGTATCGATAGACAGCCATAGCCAGTCGCAAGTTGTAAATTATCAAAGCAAGTTAGTTCGATACCAATCATTTCTCATTTCTGAAACATTCTAAACTCATTTCTGACATTTCAAATCATTTCTCATTTCTGAAACATTTCTAAACTCGATTCTGACATTTCAAATCATTTCTCATTTCAGTCACCTACCGCGCTCCGATTCGAATCCAGTCGCACCAAAGATGCGCCGATTCGTTCCGGTGTGCCCCAGTTATTACGGCCTCATTTCTATACATGCTCCAGAGTTACGTTATTGTCAGTCAATTGTACCTCTGTCATGTTATCATTTCATTTCCATGTATCACGTTCCGACATGAATTCAGTCGCATGAAAAATGCACCGATTCGTCTCGGCGTGCCCCAGGATTGGCCTCATTTCTATACATGCTCCAGAGTTACGTTTCATCAGTCATTTGTACCTCTGTCATGGTTATCATTTCATTTCCATGTATCACGTTCCGACATGAATTCAGTCGCATGAAAAATGCACCGATTCGTCTCGGCGTGCCCCAGGATTGGCCTCATTTCTATACATGCTCCAGAGTTACGTTTTATCAGTCATTTGTACCTCTGTCATGGTTATCATTTCATTTCCATGTATCACGTTCCGACATGAATTCAGTCGCATGAAAATGCACCGATTCGTCTCGGCGTGCCCAGGATTGGCCACATTTCAGTACATGCTCCGGAGTCCGATTCGCAGTCAGTCGCTACAATAGCACGACCGATTCGAGCCTCCGTCATGGCAAACGTTATGTTACACCCTCACTTACCGCGCTCCGTTTCGAATCCAGTCGCATCTCCGATGCACCGATTCATTACGGCGTGCCCCAGGGCTCGGCCTCATTTCTGATACATGCTCCAGAGTCCGGATCATAGCTAGTCACAGACATCGGGGGATTGATCCATATCGCTGTCATGCAATTTCTACCATTTCACTCCCACAACACATCACCGTTTCGAAACCAGTCGCATCTGAGGTGCACCGATTCGTCACGGCATGCATCACTGGTTCCGATCGCATTTCATATCTATACCAGAGCTCGGTTAGTTGCCAGTCGCTAACACGGCACAACCAATTCGAGCCTCGGTCAAAATAATCATTTCTCTCATTTCATTTCATACTGCACTCCGATTCGAATCCAGATGCATCTAACAGGCACCGACTCGTCCCAGGAGCACCAATATTTTCAGTTGCCTCATTTCAATACATGCTCCAGAGCCCGGTTCACGGTCGAACAAATCATGACACGACCAGGCCGGACCTCTGTCATGCAGTTCATTCATTTCATAATCAAGGCAAACATTTCGAATCATTTCATTGTCACAAGATTGCAAGCACCATACAGATCATTGCTTCAAGTTAGTTAGCAATCCCTTCACGAATTGTCACCACCTTGGCCTTTGGCATGCTGAGAGACGTTCTATGCTCAGCCGCCCCCAGCAGAAGGGAAGAGCTGGATTGTATCTCCATACGGTAGTAGACTTGGGCCACAAGTATGGAGGATTTTCCTTTTACGAGTACCACCGTTCCTTTTCCGCAAAGGCTGCCGCCAGACCCACACAGTTCCAAAACAACAACAAATTGGAGTCTCATGGACACAGAGCTCTTCTGCCGCCATTTTTCCGGCTTACGCTCACCCCTAGGTGCGATTTGCCAGACCTCCACCCACACTGCCACCTGGTGCGCCAATGCGACTTTCAAACGTCCTTTCGAATTTCCCTCTACCTCCGGTGCACTTCAGGGTCAGTCGGCCCCTGAACAAACGCCTCAGGTGGACAAATTCGGACGCCCAGTCCGAACCGTGGGAGGGGCAGCCATCTGCAATAATTACAAATTATGGGTCCTGCAACGTCAGTCAGTGCCGCCTACTCCACATCTGCACCTTATGCTAAAGAGCGCACCCAAGGAACTTGTGCGAAGTCAAACAACAGAAGAGGGCATAACTAAACCGAAGCAACGTCTTATGGCTAAGACTCTACCTCACCTCACATCCCACCCCCTCTCTGGCCACCTACCTTATTCAGGGCTTCACAGTAGGCTTTCACACCGGCCTTATTTCACTACCCCACAGTACGTACGAATGTGGGAATCTTCGTTCAGCAGCCATCGACGAACAAACCATAGATCGGCTCTTACAAACAGAACTAGACCGAGAGTACGTTATAGGCCCTTTCACTCAGCCCCCTTTCAGCACTTGGAGAGTCAGCCCTGTTGGGGCTTGTCAAGGGCAAATTCACAAATAAATTACGTTTGGTGTACGACCTGTCTGCGCCTCATTCTTCCCACATCCCCAGTCTCAATTCCCTGATTCCCTCCGAAGAATTCTCCATAAAATATTCCTCCGTAGACATGGCGATACAAGCAGTCATCAAAGCAGCTACAGGTGCTTTCCAAAACCGACATCTCGGATGCCTTTAAGCTCCTGCCTATCCACCCATCCCTTTGGTGCTGGCATGGCATCAAGTGGAAGGAGGCATATTATTTAGGCCACAAAACTGACGTTCGGTTCGAAGAGTAGCCCTTGGCTCTTCGACACATTCGCTCAGTCTCTTGCTTGGATACTGTTACACAAGGCTCAGTGACAAGAAGTCATCCATTACCTGGACGACTACCTACTAATAGAACCTCCCAGCAAGCCCCCAGGAGACCTCGACAAACTCAGAGCGATATTCGGAAAACTCAATGTTCCCATCGCCGAGCACAAAGTAGAAGGCCCAACACATAACATCACCTTTCTCGGGGTCAGCTTAGACACCTGCGCTATGCAAGCCAGTCTCCCCCTCGACAAACTAACCCGCATTAAGGCGGTCCTTCACAAATTCACCCACACCAAGGGGTGTACCAAGAAGCAGTTGCAATCTCTCCTGGCAATGCTGAATTTCGCCATGCGAATTATTCTACAAGGCCGCACCTTCGTGCCACGCCTGCTGAGATTCCTGCCAGAAACACAAGACCCCGATCAGATCTTAAATCTAGACTCCGCAGCAATAGCGGACCTATCTATGTGGGACGAATTCCCGTCCTGGAATGGTATATCCCTAATTATACCCATGGTTTCAGCCCTGTCACCCCAGGTGGTGACAGATGCTCCAGCCACCACAGGTTTCGCGGCAATTTTTGGCCATCATTGGTTTTCAGGACCCTGGCCTCAACAGATACTGTTGATACCCGGCTTTATTCAAAACATCTTCCCTCCTCGAACTCTATCCCATGGTGGCAGCTGCACAACTCTGGGGTCACCATTGGACAGGGCAAACAGTAATCTTCACCACCGACAATCAGGCCACGGCAGACATCATCGACAAAGGCAGGTCCAAGTCCCTAGCAGTCATGTCCTTCCTGCGCAGATTGGCACAACTGTCCTTACAGCATCAGTTTAACATACACTGTGCATTATTCCAGGCAGATACAATTTAGCTGCTGACGTACTGTCATGTTTTAACTACACCTCCTTTTCAGACAGATTCCCGGATCCAATCCAGTGTCGGCCCCTATCCCTGCCTGGTCACAACTGACCCTGGACTAGTTCAACATTTACAAGGAGCAACGCAGCTCATCAATCACTCACTCTCTCATAACACAATTTCTCACATCCTGCCGTAAAGGACCAATAGATGTCAAACAGGTACTGGCCTTCATTTCATACTGCCACACTCAGCTGGCCTTATCGTACAATACCATTCGGCTATACCTAGCCGGCATACAACATTTCGTGACCCCGGAAGACCCCACAAAATCTTTACTGTTCTCATCACACGCTATACGAGCCATCCTAAGGGGCATCCAGGAAACAACAACCAGAGATCAGCACTAAGCGCTTACCCATTACGGGGCCCATCTTCAGGGATATGTCGACTATTCTGGCTACTTCGCCATTCGGTCTGCTGCCCAGCACGGTACTACAAGCAGCCATATAGTTGGCTTACTATGGGTTCTTGCGACCTGGCGAATTCACCTATAACAACCCCACAGACCAAGTATTATGCAGACGGCACTTGCTTCGCCACCAAGACCATTTCATCCTGCACCTCGAGGTTTCTAAAACCCAGCAAACAGGCTCTGGAGTGGACATTCACCTCTACAGAACCAATAACAGCTGGTGTCCAGTCACCGTACTTAACCGTCTCCTCTCACTCCTGCCTGAACAACCGGACACCAGTCCTCTTCTACCATTCCCAGTTAAACCCTTAAACGCATGTCAGTTCGTAAAACACATAAGGATACTTCTCCGCAATCTTCACCTTAACCCCAGTCAGTACTCCGGACACTCCTTTCGCATCGGAGCAGCCTCCGCAGCATCCCGCCATGGGGTTCCAGACCACGTCATCAAAAGAATAGGCAGGTGGAAATCAGCCTGCGTCGCCCGGTATATACCCAATCCTCAAGTAGAGATGGCACAGGCATTCTCCAAACTGGCTCAATGAATACCTGAAAACCAAAAATATTATACCCCTACCTGAATGTTTTTGCCCCCTTATTTTGGCATACCGGCCATTAGACCAAGGCACACTTTCAGGTCCATTTCATATGGTAAGTCCACACTTCCAGGTCTATTTCCGATGGTAAGTTTTATGTTAACTACAAATGTTATCTATGTCCATATCGGACATAGGGCTCCGACCATAAATGGCAAATAGAGCGAGCACATCTCCCCAGCAGGTGCACAGGCAGGAAAAAACCCAACAAGTGTTCTAACTTTTCACAACACATGATGGGCTTTGAGAAGTAGGAAGATGGTGTATACTTGTAGGCAGGTGCAGTCTGTTTTCTCCACTGTAGGTGGCACTCGACCCGAGTAGTACCACATCCTGGAGAGGAAGTCCAAGGGAAGCATGGTTTCTCTGTGGTTTCCTGGGTCAATGGAGCAACGTTCCGGTTGGCTACGCTGTGGCCATGTGACCCTTGGCAGCCATCTTGGGTCAGCAGAGTTTATTTAAGTCCCTGCCCATGGGTTTTGGCACACTTTGTTGCAAGTGGCTAGTGTAGGGAGAGATACCCCACTTCCTAGGGAGAGTAATCAGCAGTAGGGAAAGGTTCCTGTTGAGGAGAGAAAGGCTAAGGACTTGCTTCCTCCAGGGTGTTTGTAACATTGGCGTTCTATTCAATACAAATTCCAAGTTTACTGTAACCAGTATTTACTGCCCGCACCACGCTGCACCTCCCCACCTACTTCAAGCAGTGTTGAACCTTGTGAGGGTACTGAATGTAGTGACTACAATACATAAAGGGATTTGGATCCCTGTTTAGGGTTTTACAGCAATTAGCCCCATGCGCAGTCCCCAACACGAAGGACCTGGATATCCCCTTCAGAGTTGTCATTCTGAGACCCTTTGGGACATACTGCTACTGTATACAGCTTCATCAGAAATCTATGTCCGAGTAAGACAAGATAGAGCTAGGTTGAAGGTCAACATGCTGTCCAAGGTGACCCTGACCTCCATCTCAAAAAAGGTCCTGAGTGTTGCTATAGTACTACTGCCACTGGAATACAGTTTAGGCTTTGCAACAATTACTTGTTAGTCCCACACAACATGAAGGACCAGGATATTCCCTTCTGAGTTATGGCTGGAAACCCTACTGTCTTGAGTGGCTTTATTTGATATCTATGCTACCACATTATAGCTCTCAAAGTCATTTGACCATGCAAGCCCCACGTCTACATCAAAACAGGGTACCATTGGGACATACTGCTACTATATAAAGCTCTTTCAGGACTCTCTACCTGGATAAGGCAACATGCTCTCCAAAGTGACCCCTAACCCCCAATCCCAAAAAAAGGTCCTGAGAGTTGCTATAGTACTACCGTCATTGAAATACTGTTGAGGCTTTGCAACAATGACTTTTTAGCCCCACGCACAGTCCCCAACATGAAGGACCAAGATATCCCCTTCTGAGCTATCACTGAAGTCCCTACTCTCTTGGGTGGCCGTATTGCTACCTACAGTATAGTACCTCAATATAGCTCTCAATGTCATTTGAGCCCCACATCTACTCTCTGCTTTTATAAGAAAGATGGAGCTAGTTTGATGGTGGCAACATGCTGTACAAGGTGACCCCCGACCCCCTGTGCCAAAGTAGTCCTCAATGTCGTTGTAGTTTTAAAGCCACTCAAGCAATGGAAATGCGCTCATAGTCCAAAAGACCTCCCAGTCTGTTCCTGTGGACCGAGCGAAGAGCGATTTGTAATCTTCATCACATTGAGCTTCAGTCCAAGCAGCAGAATCAGATCACACAGCTCAGTGTAAACAGACAACGACCCCGGGAGCAGGAGGAGGATGTGTAGAGAAGTGTTGGGATGTATTCTTCGTTATGTCACTTCCTTTCTAGAGCAGTCCAAACTCTCAGGCCCTGGAGAGGTTCACATCCCCCCCCCCATGAGTGATTTCTTCAGCCTCTATTTGTCTTTTTATTTCCTTAAATGCGGAAAACAGCCCATCGACCTCCTTCCCCCTGCATCTGGGCTCCATCCTGTGAACGGACCGCATAACGGCCTATATTTATAAAGTGATGGGAAGGTTCATCATTCGGATCTTACTCTGCACACAAACGACCCTTGGCGCTCGCCGATAAACTCTTCGCACCTCAGGGGAAATCCAGTCATTTCAACACATAATGAAACAGCGCAGAACTCCGACAAACAACCAAAAAAAAGTGATGTTTGTGGCCGAGGAAGTAACAAGTGATACGCTTTAAAACGAAAATTCCCATCTAATTCAAATTAGTAAATTGCTTAAAAATTTGAAGCCGTGTGAATGTAACCAGATTACACTTTTACCTACTTACCTTGTAATGGTAGAGCAAAAATTTTTTTTTGCCCTCTGAATATTATAAAATATATGTAGCGGTACCCCCGTAGGGGGTGATTGTGGTCCGTCTCCCACCCTGCACAGCCAGGCACGTGAATTTCCAGACACACTTAAGTCAAGAAGCGGTCCTTGTACTTTGTTTTATTAGGGGAATAGAACTTGGATGGGGATAGGGGTGCATATGGGATGCCCACTTGATTGAAGATAGGAAATGTAGGGACTCAACTATATACGCCACTGGTCTATACAACCTCTTCTCTTTCACCTCCAGCACATACACACGCTTGCAGACTATCGCTCCTGAGACCAGCTAGCACTGTGGATGGGGCTTGACACTGGCTTAGCCAGACCCAAAGCAAATGCCCTTTGCAGGCAGGGACCGCGGGACCCTATGGTGTAGAAAAAAATGGTACCCTGTTTCCCTGAAAATAAGACCTAGCGTGATAGTCAGTGATGGCTGCAATATAAGCCCTACCCCCCAAATAAGCCCTACCCTGTTTCCCCCGAAAATAAGTCCTACCCTGAGAATAAGACCTACAAGGACTTTAACTAGGGCTTATTCGGGGGGTAGGGCTTATATTGCAGCCATCACCGACAATCATGCTAGGTCTTATTTTTGGGGAAACAGGATAGTAGTTCTTAGTGCTAGCTGTCCCACGTGTGGCAACTGCTCCCAGTACCACCTCTTCAGGCCCTGCCAGCCCCCCTGGCTGCAGCTGCCTCTTTCCACTAACCGTGCCACCACAGTCCTCCTGACTGGCTCTGCACCCATCCCAGACTGCTCCAACCCAGTCCTCTCAGATGTGCCTCCTACTCCTCCTGACTGTGTGTCACTCATCAGCCTTCTAGGCTGTTGCTCCTGGAGACTTGCCTGGCAGTGTTCTTCCGATTGCCTCCTGTCCAGGACACCTCCATGGTTTTAAGAAGGTCCTGTTCGTACCCAAGCCCAGGCCAAAGGTCACCCCCCCCCAGACTGAGGGGCTCCCTCAAAGGCAATGCAAAGCCTAACATTCCATCTCCAGCTCCACCCGAACTCCTCTCTAGCTGGGCTGACTCTGGGTATTTGAGGGTGCCTGTCCCCTGCCAACCCAAGTTGGCAATTGGTCAGGGCCCTCAGAACACTCCAGGCAACTCCGCCTTACCTCCCCTCCCATTCTTCTAGAAGGTACCAGAACATCCGAGAAGTAGGGGGAGGTCTCAGTGATGCTGCCTGTGAGTCATCCAGCTCTCCCTGGATTTCGGCTCAACCCAGGACAAAAGCACAGACAGGCTTGGCTGCCAGCCAAGCCTAAATAAACATACCTACACTTAAACATCAAAAACCCATCTACAATTCTAGCACTAGAGGGTGCTACATATACAATATGGTCCTCATACTGAAAATATTGGAGACCCCTATTATAGATAATCCAAATATTACTTTAATATATGGAGTCCTGGAGCAAAAAATTAAAAAAAAAGCATAGGGACAACATGACAGGATGAATAGTGAGGACAGCGGGGAAAGGATTAAAACGTTAGTGCAGTTTTAGTATGGCCTTACCTTATTGGTAGTGGTCTGTGCAGTGGCGTCCCCCTTTTTTATATTTAGGGGGGGCACATGGGGGACAGGGACAAAAGTAGGGGGGCAACTATAAAATGCATATATATAGATATATAGATATATCTATATATCTATATATATATATCTATAGATATATAGATATATCTATAGATATATAAATATATACTGGGGCCCTTTACTATGACCCCACAACGGCCCTTTCACATGTTCTGCAGTGAGCTCCCTTCCAGGGTGGCAGAAAACAAGAGATATATGTCACCGGCATACCAAGAAAATATAGGGATCCAAAGCAGTGGGAGAACTATCAGGGTTGCAAAGGTTGTCTTGCCTCTGGGCCCTGGTGTTCTGCCACTGTGGGGTTCCCCAGCCTCCTGTTGCTGTCCTGCTCCTGCTATTGACTGCTCTGGTCTGGCATATCTTGGAATTTACAGGCTGGTTCTCCTGTCCTAAGGACGGTAGAAATCAGTCTGTTTTTTCAGTAACTGAGAGTCCTGGTGGAGCAGATCGGGTGGCCGTGGTTGTGTGAGCGCTCGCATTATGCAGTGTCAGTGAGCAGAGGGAGGGGGAGGAATCACCCGCAGGAGCTGACTGGGGACTCTCTCCCTCTTAGACATTGATTTTTTGTAAAAAAAAAAAAAAAAATTTTATTGGGGGGCACAAGGTGGGGCACAGCATAATGTTGGATGGGTCAGGGCCCCCTCTGCCCCCCCCCCCTAGGGACGCCATTGGGTCTGTGGCTGGGAGGGGTCACAGGAAGTTTAGGGGGAGTGGTGAGCTGCAAGGGTCCAGTCGGGTTCAGCACAGAAGAAAGGAAACTTCCCACTTTCTATGTGGTGTTCTTGCTATGTGGTTGTCATGGCAGCCTGGCAGTGATGGGTCTTTGGAGAAGGAGAACATTCTGGATAATACTGTAGAATGGTTGGAACCCATTGGTGGTATGGGGCTCTTGGGTACATTCCTGTTAACGAGGAGGTTAACGAGGAATATTTTTAAATGGAGGTCCCTGCGGATAATGAGGATTGTCTCCAAGCCGGTGGGTTGCGGCTGGGGGGCGGAAGTTTAAGCAAAGGTTTTTCCGCAAAGAATAGGTTGTGTGGTGTTGCCCTCAAAGACCACCAAGCTTAATTTCTCAGTTTCTGTTATGTTATTTAAATTGAAGTTATTAATTTTGTTAATAAAAGGCTGTGATGGCCATTTTCCTCCAAACCCTTGTTGTGTCCTTTATTGTATAGTTTGGGGTTGGAGGAGATGGTCGAGCAGGCTTGGGTCAGTGCTAGAGGTTATCGATTCTACACGTGTCAAGGCTTATTAGATATTATGAAAGTTCTAGACACCCCGTGGCTGACCAATTGAATTTAAAAAGCCTAGTTATGCCGTGTTGAATTTTCCCTGACAATCAAAATCATTCATCGAAAAAAAAAAGCCCAGATGATTTTGCAAAGGAATTGAAATGCCAGATTTCCAGGAGTCTTTACTGCAAACCACAATAGCCTACAAGAGACTGAGGCCAGGCTTACACAGATACAAGGTTGCTCCTTTTAGAACTCTAAACCATGGAGTCTCACTTCTGAACAGCAAATCTCGACATCTGTTTATCTATGAAGCAGCATTTCACCCTGGAGTGCTGTCTGGAGTTGTCGGGGTGCCATTTTTTTCTGCACAATGTCATGCACTTCCATGATGCACAATGGAAACAGGGGTGGGCAGCATTTAAAGCACCCCCCAGCCCCAGCCGAGGACAGAAGCCTGCCTCCGCTTAGACCTACCCCCCCTGTTGTCCACTGCCATGCTGCAACAGCTGCGCTGTGGGGAAGATCAGAAGGTAGGACCCTCCGGTGAAAAAGGTTGCGGTGGCCCAGCCGAGGAACGCCTCAGGCTTCCAGAGCTACATACACTATATTACCAAAAGTATTGGGACGCCTGCCTTTACACGCACATGAACTTTAATGGCATCCCAGTCTTAGTCCGTAGGGTTCAATATTGAGTTAGTCCACCCTTTGCAGCTATAACAGCTTCAACTCTTCTGGGAAGGCCGTCCACAAGGTTTAGGAGTGTGTCTATGGGAATGTTTGACCATTCTTCCAGAAGCACATTTGTGAGGTCAGGTGCTGATGTTGGAAGAGAAGGCCTTGCTCACAGTCTCCGCTCTAATTCATCCCAAAGGTGTTTTATCGGGTTGAGGTCAGGCCAGTCAAGTTCCTCCACCCCAAACTTTCTCATCCATGTCTTTATGGAACTTGCTTTGTGCACTGGTCCAAATCCTTTGGTGGAGGGGGGATTTTGGGTGGGGGGTTGTTTTTCAGGGGTTGGGCTTGGCCTTTTAGTTCCAGTGAAGGGAACTCTTAAGGCGTCAGCATACCAAGACATTTTGGACAATTTCATGCTCCCAACTTTGTGGGAACAGTTTGGGGACGGCCCCTTCCTGTTCCAACATGACTGAGCACCAGTGCACAAAGCAAGGTCCATGAAGACATGGATGAGCGAGTTTGGGGTGGAGGAACTTGACTGGCCTGTACAGAGTCCTGACCTCAACCCGATAGAACACCTTTGGGATGAATTAGAAGCGGAGACTGCGAGCCAGGCCTTCTTGTCCAACATCAGTGCCTGACCTCACAAATGCGCTTCTGGCCTCAAAGGCCCCATCATTGTTATCTGTGGGGGGAATGGTACCCCATCATTGGTGCTTGTGGGAGGAATGGTGCCCCATTATTGGTATCTGTGGGAGGAATGGTACCCCTTCATTGGTATCTGTGGGAGTAATGGCATTGTGCCCCAAGGGGTCTATACAGGGCCTTGAAGGACGTGCTCTACTTGAACTATAACCTACAAAGTGATGTCCAGAAGGCTCCTCTAAACAACTTTTCTTCTAACTCTTCCATACCAGGAATAGTTCCATATTGTTCCTAACAGTGGAACGAATAGTACCCCATTGTTGGTATTCAGGGTAGGAATGGCTCCACATTGTTGGAGTCCATGGGAGGAATGGTGCCCCGTCATTGGTGCCCTCGTCATTGGTATCTGTGGGAGGAATGGTACCCCATCATTGGTATCTGTGGGAGGAATGGTACCCCATCATTGGTATCTGTGGGAGGAATGGTACCCCATCATTGATGCCTGTGGGAGGCATGGGACCCCATTATTTGTGTCTGTAGGAGGCATGGGACCCCATTATTGGTGTCTGTGGGAGTAATGGCATTGTGCCCCAAGGGGTCTATACAGGGCCTATCTCGAAGGACGTGCTCTACTTGAACTATAACCTACAAAGTGATGTCCTGAAGTCTCCTCTAAACAACTTTTCTTCTAACTCTTCCATGCCAGGAATTGTTCCCTATTGTTCGCATCAGTGGAATGAATAGTACCCCATTGTTGGTATTCAGGGTAGGAATGGCTCCACATTGTTGGTGTCTATGGGAGGAATGGTGCCCCATCATTGGTATCTGTGGGAGGAATGGTACCCCATCATTGGTGCTTGTAGGAGGAATGTTGCCCCTTTATTGGTATCTGTGGGAGGAATGGTACCCCTTCATTAGAATCTGTGGGAGGAATAGTACCCCGTTATTTGTGTCTGTAGGAGGAATGTTGCGCCATTATTGGTATCTGTGGGAGGAATGATACCCCATCATTGGTGCTTGTAGGAGGAATGTTGCCCCTTTATTGGTATCTGTGGGAGGAATGGTACCCCTTCATTAGAATCTGTGGGAGGAATGGTACCCCGTTATTTGTGTCTGTAGGAGGAATGTTGCTCCATTATTGGTGTCTGTGGGAGGAATGATACCCCATCATTGATGCTTGTGGGAGGCATGGGACCCCATTATTGGTGTTTGTGGGAGGAATGGCATTGTGCCCCAAGGGGTCTATACAGGGTCCTGTCTCGAAGGACGTGCTCTACTTGAACTATATCCTACAAAGTGATGTCCTGAAGGCTCTTCTAAACAACTTTTCTTCTAACTCTTCCATCCCAGGTTAATAAAGAAACAAGCTAGTCCAACCCACAGTACTACCTACCTCAGGGGTTACATTTACTCAAAAGGGGTACTAACCTCTGCTTACATGATTGTGCAACTTTAACCTCATCTATTAGAACATAGTCATCTAGGAGCTCTGACAAGAATACAAATAAAAAACAATTTGTACTGGTGAATTAATAGTTTTAGTAATGAAAGTTATTTGGGAGTAATCTGTTACATTGTCATTCTAATGATGTCGAGGAATCAAAGGTCAAAAAGGCTCGCCATTATTACTGCCATTGACCCCTTAACTCTACGTGCCCTTCGACCACACAGCAGATCCCCATCAATTATTATAAATGAGCTGGTATGGATTCTCCGTTCACAAGTGGTTTTAATGATGTCGGACTCTCTGGGACAACTTCCAGGCATTTTCCATACCACCAGATTGACTGTATGCCGAATATTAGGGAATACGGTAGCGCGCTGGCGACAGGCCTCTTGGTTGGTGCCGGCTGTGCCGGTAGCGTGTTTGTCTTCTCCTCTTTATTGAGGTTTCACAGTTCTTAATTCTTCACCCTCCACTTAACCCTTCCCTGCCACCGCTCTGTCACTCCCTCGGAGTCTGGGGCCAATTAGTAGAAAATATTGTCTTGGGGAGAAGGTGACGAGGAGTCTGCCTGTGACATCTGCCTTGCATAATGACTTGTGCTCTGCACAGTGTGCTCAACGGGCGTCAAAAACAACTTTGTAACCATCTGAAGCGGAATAATAAAAACAAATGTTGGTAATAACTTGTGTCATCAGCACGTGTTTATTATGACGCTATTTCAATAATCTACTAAATATTCCTTCCGTGCCCCCCCCCCCCCCCCCCCCCGACCATAAAAGTCAATAGCACAACTTTATGCCCCTCCCTTCATGACAGGGTGGTAGGTCTAATCCTGGACTCCGACCTCCTCTTTTCAGCCCCACATCCATTTATTGTCCAAATCTTGCCACCTTCACCTCTGTATCATTTCCAAAATATGCCCCTTCCTAACCAACTACACCATGAAGGTATTCACTCCCTCGTTATCTCTCACCTTGACTATTGCAAATTCCTCCGTATTGCCAACCTCTGCCCAGACTATCCCCCTTCAGCCTATGATGAATGCTGCTGCCAGACTCATCCACCTTACCAACCACTCAATGTCCTCCACCCCTCTCTGCCAATCCCTCCACTGGCCTCCCCTCAATGTCCTCCACCCCTCTCTGCCAATCCCTCCACTGGCCTCCCCTCAATGTCCTCCACCCCTCTCTGCCAATCCCACCACTGGCCTCCCCTCAATGTCCTCCACCCCTCTCTGCCAATCTCTCCACTGGCCTCCCCTCAGTGTCCTCCACCCCTCTTTGCCAATCTCTTCACTGACCTCCCCTCAGTGTCCTCCACCCCTCTCTGCCAATCCCTCCACTGGCCTCCCCTCAATGTCCTCCACCCCTCTCTGCCAATCCCTCCACTGACCTCCCCTCAGTGTCCTCCACCCCTCTCTGCCAATCCCTCCACTGACCTCCCCTCAGTGTCCTCCACCCCTCTCTGCCAATCCCTCCACTGGCCTCCCCTCAATGTCCTCCACCCCTCTCTGCCAATCCCTCCACTGGCCTCCCCTCAATGTCCTCCACTCTTCTCTGCCAATCTCTTCACTGACCTCCCCTCAATGTCCTCCACCCCTCTCTGCCAATCCCTCCACTGGCCTCCCCTCAATGTCCTCCACCCCTCTTTGCCAATCTCTTCACTGACCTCCCCTCAGTGTCCTCCACCCCTCTCTGCCAATCCCTCCACTGGCCTCCCCTCAATGTCCTCCACCCCTCTCTGCCAATCCCACCACTGGCCTCCCCTCAATGTCCTCCACCCCTCTCTGCCAATCTCTCCACTGGCCTCCCCTCAGTGTCCTCCACCCCTCTTTGCCAATCTCTTCACTGACCTCCCCTCAGTGTCCTCCACCCCTCTCTGCCAATCCCTCCACTGGCCTCCCCTCAATGTCCTCCACCCCTCTCTGCCAATCCCTCCACTGACCTCCCCTCAGTGTCCTCCACCCCTCTCTGCCAATCCCTCCACTGACCTCCCCTCAGTGTCCTCCACCCCTCTCTGCCAATCCCTCCACTGGCCTCCCCTCAATGTCCTCCACCCCTCTTTGTCAATCCCTCCACTGGCCTCCCCTCAATGTCCTCCACTCTTCTCTGCCAATCTCTTCACTGGCCTTCCCTCAGTGTCCTCCACCCATCTCTGCCAATCCCTTCACTTGCCTCCGCTCAGTGTCCTCTGATCCAAATCATTTGGTGGAGGGGGGATTATGGTGTGGGGTCATAGCTGTGCGCACAGGTTGTGCCTGCCGGGTGTGCCCAGGCACACCCTAATCACCCCATGCGCATTAGAGTTATCGCTCTGTGTAGCAGCAGGAACATGGGAAAGATCTCCCTCTTACCTGCTCTGCCATAAGAAAAGTGTTTATGCTCTTCTCTTTCACTGTGCTGGCAGGGAGATCAATGTGCCGGGGTCATATATATGTACACACATACACATGCATGTGTGTTTGAGCTTAACGGTGCACACCCTAATGCAATAGGCTGCGCACACCTATGTGTGGGGGTTGTTTTTCAGGGGTTGGGTTTGGCCCCTTAGTTCCAGCGAAGGAAACTCTTAAAGCGTCAGCATACCAAGACATTTTGGACAATTTCATCCTCCCAACTTTGTGGGAAAAGTTTGGGGATGGCCCAGTGGCGGCTGGTGCTCAAAATTTTTGGGGGGGCGCAAACAAACTGAAAAATACTGAACCCCCCCATCAAATGCAGCCTCATTGTGCCCATCAAACACAGCCACTGTGCCCATCATATGCAGCCACTTGTGCCCAATATATGCAGCCACTTGTGCCCATCAAATTAAGCCACTTGTGCCCATCAAATGCAGCCACTATGCCCATTATATGCAGCTACTGTGCCCATCATATGCAGCCTCTTGTGCCCATCATATGAAGCCACTGTGCCCATCATATGCAGCCTTTGTGCCCATCAAATGCAGTCACTGTGCCCATCAAACGCAGCCACTTGTGCCCATCAAATGCAGCATGGCGCTTGCAGGTCACCTTTTTTGACGCCTATTAGAGCCTATGGCTCTAATCAGGTGCTTCAAAACCACCCCCCTCCGCTGTAATTCAGGCGCACTGCGCCCGAAAAGGGGGTGGCAGCGGCGGCCATAGATAGATTCATGCAATACAGAGAGGGGGCGCCGCCCGTGCACCCTTATGGAGGCACCGCCACTGGGACGGCCCCTTCCTGTTCCAACATGACTGCACACCAGTGCACAAAGCAAGGTCCATAAAGACATGGATGAGCGAGTTTGGGGTAAAGGAACCTGACTGACCTGCACAGAGTCCTAAACTCAACCCCATAGAACACCTTTGGGATGAATTAGAGCGGAGACTGCGAGCCAGGCCTTCTCGTCCAACATCAGTGCCTGACCTCATAAATGCATTTCTGGAAGAATGGTCAAACATTCCTATAGACACCCTCCTAAACCTTGTGGACGGCCTTCCCAGAAGAGTTGAAGCAGTTATAGCTGCAAAGGGCAGAGCCAACTCAATATTGAACCCTACGGACTAAGACTGGCATGTCATTAAAGTTCATGTGTGTGTAAAGGCAGGCGTCACAATACTTATGACAGTACAGTATATGTGTGTGATTGTGTAGTTGGATTATTGGTAATTAGTATATTATATTTGAATTATTCATTCAAGTTCATGTGTGTGTAAAGGCAGGTGTCCCAATACTTTTGGCAATATAGTGTATATCATGGATGGTGTTGGTCTGTTGTGTACTATAAAATTGCCTTCCAAATTGTGTCTGATTTCAACCTGAACAACAAATGTTGATGGTTCCCATCAGGCATGCCCAAACAATCATTCTCGGGGGAACAACGTCAAACATGGCTGGAAACATTTGAAAAGAATTCCGTCAGGCTTAGATTGGTGTAATTTAGACATGATTACAATGATCATAATTATAGTCTCGTTTTTTTCTGAAATAAATTCTTATTTTTTTCTTTTACAATAATGCCTCCAACCCAAAATGTAACAGTCATTGTTTGTTAGAATATGTTACCTTTTTTTCCTTGTAATATTAGGATCACATGCAAGACAGACTTTCCTTTTCTGGTGAGTTTCATTAGGGCCACTCAGGGGCCACTCAGGGGCCACTCAGGGGCCACTCAGGGGCCAATCAGGGGCCAATCATTCTTGATGCAGTAGTGAATTGGGTTGAATTTCTGGGGTTATTCTCTAGAGATTTTTGCCCATCACAGAAGTTTGCATTTCATACCCTCCAGCTGTTCCTGATTCTGCACTGATTGTCCCACCAATGTCCATACGATCTCTTAGATTGTAAGCTCTAAGGAGCACGGACCCCCGATTCCTCTTGTCTTAAGAGGCATTGGGCATGATTTACTAAAACTGGAGAGTGCAAAATCTGGTGCAGCTCTGGTCAGTTTTAATAAACAATGTTACTTTGTATCTCTCTATCTCCTGTCTGATCAATGTTTATAAACAATGCTACTTTGTATCTCTCTATCTGCTATCTGATCAATGTTTATAAACAATGTTACTTTGTATCTATCTATTTCCCGTCTAATTGTTTATAAACAATGTTACTTTGTATCTCTCTATCTCCTGTCTGATCAATGTTTATAAACAATGTTACTTTGTATCTCTCTATCTCCTGTCTGATCAATGTTTATAAACAATGTTACTTTGTATCTTCTCTATCTCCCCTCTGATCAATGTTTATAAACAATGTTACTTTGTATCTCCCCATTTCCCATCTGATCAATGTTTATAAACAATGTTACTTTGTATCTCTCCATTTCCCATCTGATCAGTGTTTATAAACAATGTTACTTTGTATCCCTCCATTTCCCATCTGATCAATGTTTATAAACAATGTTACTTTGTATCTCTCCATTTCCCATCTGATCAATGTTTATAAACAATGTTACTTTGTATCTCTCTATCTCCCGTCTGATCAATGTTTATAAACAATGTTACTTTGTATCTCTCTATGTCCCGTCTGATCAATGTTTATAAACAATGTTACTTTGTATCTCTCTATCTCCCGTCTGATCAATGTTTATAAACAATGTTACTTTGTATCTCTCTATGTCCCGTCTGATCAATGTTTATAAACAATGTTACTTTGTATCTCTCCATTTCCCGTCTGATCAATGTTTATAAACAATGTTACTTTGTATCTCTCCATCTCCCCTCTGATCAATGTTTATAAACAATGTTACTTTGTATCTCTCCATCTCCCCTCTGATCAATGTTTATAAACAATGTTACTTTGTATCTCTCCATCTCCTATCTGATCAATGTTTATAAACAATGTTACTTTGTATCTCTCCATCTCCCCTCTGATCAATGTTTATAAACAATGTTACTTTGTATCTCTCCATCTCCTATCTGATCAATGTTTATAAACAATGTTACTTTGTATCTCTCCATCTCCTATCTGATCAATGTTTATAAACAATGGGGGAGATTTACTAAAACTGGTGCACACAGAATCTGGTGCAGCTCTGCATAGAAACCAATCAGCTTCCAGTTTCTTTTTTTTTGTCAAAGCTTAATTGAAGAAGCTGAAGTTAGAAGCTGATTGGCTGCCATGCACAGCCGCACCAGATTTTGCACGCTCCAGTTTTTACGCATGTGCAGGGGAAATCACATGGCCGCGCAGAGCTCTATAGCACATCTACATAAGTGTCATAATGATGGCGCTGGGTTGGGGGACAAAGTCGGCACTGAGGTTCTGTTTTAGTACAAATTTAATGTAGCAGTTGTTGAAAAAAAATGACCAGGTATCTGTTCATTGCTACCAGCTCAGCCTTGTAAAATCTGTAGATTCCTTCCACAGAAGTGTCCGGCAGGCGGTAAAAACGCAGATCAACCCAACCACCCACCTACAGGCGGACATGGTGCCGCTTTGCTGCGTACACATTACCGCGGCAACTTTAACACTACATGCAAAGTATGACAGGCGGCACCACCTGCCAAACTTTTCCATGTAAGTTCAGGCGGAGTTCCCCCCTTTTTCTCTTTGGCCCCCAGCATTGCTTATCGCTATGCCATCAATGTTTGGTCCCCATTGTGTCCACATTGGAAGGTTTCCCCTCTAATATTTTTCTGGGGACAACCCTGTCAGAGCTGGACTCAGCCCTTCCTTCTCTGAGCTGGCCCCTCAGCTGTCGGCTAATTGCCAGCTCCTATTTCTCCACAGGTACTCGGCTGTTGATGATCCTGCTCGTCAGTCCTGCCTCCTTAAGTCGTCCAGTCCAGAGGAGCTCTTCATTCGTCTTGGTCAACATCACAGAGACTATCTCCTGCGATCCTGTTCAAGACTTGCTTTGCCGACATCCCTTCTGGCTCCAGATCCTGCTTGCTGTTCCACTACATTGATCCCTGACTTCTGGCTTGGCTGACTATACGTTCCCCTTACTGAACTCTGGCTATGTTTTGACTACATTTGTTCTTTTTACTTTTATTATTAAACAAGTGTGATTTAACTGTACTTCTGTCTCGGCCTGATTTCATGGTTTCTGACAAACCCAAAAGGTGGGATTTTTCTTTTACTTTTATTTTTAATGATAATGGTAACCAGAACAAATAGAAAGGGGGAATCTCCTTAATGGGGACACAGACTGCAATAAAAAAACTGACAGGGGGGTCCAATCCCTCTCCACTCTATCCAATGCTAAAAATAAAGTTTTGCCTTTAGTTATACTTTAATGACCTTTAGGCTTCCTGAAGTGCTGCACTTTAATATGGTACGTCATATCCTGCCTCCCGTTGGCTCCTGGGATCAATGGCATCCCTGGGGGGGGGGGGGGGCCAGAGGGGGCCCTGACCCCCCCAACATTATGCTGTGCCCCACCATGTACCCCCCCAATAAATTTTTTTTTTTTTTTACAAAAAATCAACGTCTAAGAGGGAGAGAGTCCCCAGTCAGCTCCTGCGGGTGATTCCTCCCCCCTCCCTCTGCTTTCTGACAATGCATAATGCGAGCGCTCACACAACCATGGCCGCCCGATCTGCTCCTTCACCTGCATCCTCGTTGGCAAGGAGAAGAGCGAGTTGCAGGAAGGACTCCACCAGGACTCTCAGTTACTGAAAAAACAGACTAATTTCTCCCATCCTTAGGACAGGAGAACCAGCCTGTAAATTCCAAGAGATGCCAGACCAGAGCAGTCAATAGCAGGGGCAGGACAGCAAGAGGAGGCTGGGGAACCCCACAGTGGCAGAACACCAGGGCCCGGTGGCAAGACAACCTTTGCAACCCTGATAGTTCTCCCACTGCTTTGGATTCTTATATTTTCTTGGTATGCTGGTGACATATATCTCTTGTTTTCTGCCACCCTGGGGGGGGGCCCAATATAGTAGGAAGGGAGCTCACTGCAGAACATGTGAAAGGGCCGTTGTGGGATCGTAGTAAAGGGCCCCAGGATATATTTATATATCTATATATAGATATAGATATATATATCTATATCTATATATAGATATAGATATATATATGTATTTTATAGTTGCCCCTCTACTTTTGTCCCTGTCCCCCTATGTGCCCCCCCTAAATGTGAAAGCTGGAGATGCCACTGCCTGGGATATATGTGTCATTAGTGCCAGGAGTCAGCGGGCATCCTGCACGTCGGGTGCGCCTCGCTTTCTTCATACTGCACAGGCGCAAGATCGGGAGGTGCATGCTGGGTAGCCAGCTGCACCCTATCCCAGGGAAAAAAGGCCGACTGGGCTTCAGATGCCCACACTGAAGATGGGAGCTTACAGCATGGTGAGGGGACGGCGAGTAACATTGGATTTACAAGGAAAACAAACGATTACATAGGCAGCTTATACCAATTTGCATGGCATAAGCTGCGACTATCATGGAGGTTTTAATGGGGCACACTGCAAACGAAAAAATTGCGGAACCTTCTCGCTACGCAAAATTGTCGCTTTTTTTTTTTTTGTACGTGTAAGTAAATAGCGCCCGGATCTCTTTTATACAACGAGAGCTGTACTTTAGTTTTTTTTCTTGGTCCAGATTTGACTTTGTTTCCATATTTGTGCCTTTCCTGTCTATAAAGCTTGTGCAATCCAAATCCTGAACTTCTTTTTTTTTTACGTGTCTCTTCCTCCAACACGTATGATCCTTTTCCCGTGTAATATGATTCAGGTTTGCTGTTTTCTATTCCGCGCCTTTGGCAGCGATACACAAGCTGACTTTTTTTTTTTTTTTCCAGTAAAAGTATATTTTTTTAAACCAAGAAAGTTTGCAGCTCAATAAGTCTCTGTGTGATTACGCCAGCATAGGACTGTTGGCATGCTACCCCTTAGACACTTCACTTCATACATCAAACAAAATTATCCGGCCGCCCCCTGATCTCACAGCTGGAACCTATAACTGGGCTCCCTCTAGGTCTGAGGGACAGAGTAAGCCTTCTGCTTTCCCCCAATTTCTGCATACCTCCATCTAACCCGCAGCTCAGCCATAAATCTTCGGCTCATTACAAGCTGGCCTGGCTATAAAGATTCCTATTACTGGCAGATAAGAGAGCTCTGTTCTGGAGGCCCAGCATGCAGCACACTGGACTCAGTGATGATCCCAACAATTAACTCCGTGTGTGGAGAGAATGGCGTACAATATCGTGCAGGTCCTCCATCAGAGCCAATGAATGGTTCAGTGTTAGGGCGTTCTTCCCCTCGGAGCAAGAGTTAAATGAAGACTTTTGTCAGGCCAATATTCATAAAAAAGTTAACGGCGTTTTTTTAGAACTTCCTTCGAGCCTTCTGGGAATCCACTGGTAGAAAGGAGGCCGGCCGGGATGTAGACCTACAGGGTTGTAGGTTTTTTGTGTTGTTTAGAATGATATAAAAAACAGAAAATGGCCCAGCCCTCATACTCGCACTTTCTCAAGGCCTAAGTCACAGAGAGGTTCCCACAGGAGGAGAACTTCAAATTCTGCATGTGGTGGGAATGGCGTGCAATATCGTGGTGCAGATCCCCCATCAGAGCCAATGGGTCAGTGTTGGCGCGTTCTTCCCCTCAGAGTTAAAAGGAGACTTTTGTCAGACCAATATTCATAAAAAGTCCATGGCGTTTTTAGAACTTCCTTCGAGCCTTCTGCGAATCCGCTGGTAGAAAGGAAGCCGGCCGGGATGTAGACGTACAGGGTTGTAGATTTTTTTGGGTTGTTTGGAATTATATACTTTAGAAAACAGAAAATGGCCCAGCCCCCGCACTCGCACTTTCTCAAGGCCTAAGTCACAGAGAGGTTCCCACAGGAGGAGAACTTCAAATTCTGCAAGTGGTGGGAATGGCGTAAAATGTTGTGGTGCAGGTCCCCCATCAGAGCCAATGGGTCAGTGTTGGTGCGTTATTCCCCTCGAAGTTAAAAGGAGACTTTTGTCAGACCAATATTCATAAAAAGTCAACAGCGTTTTTAGAGCTTACTTCAAGTCTTCTAGGAAAATGCTGGTAGAGGCAAGCTGGGATGTAGATGTATGAGTTCTAGTTTTCCACGTTGTTTGGAATTATTTCTTTGGAAAACAGAAAGTACGAGTACGGGGCTGGGCCTTTCTCAAGGCCTAATGTCTACTTTGATCTTCCCGTTATTTGTAATGGATTCTGTCAGAGTCACAGAGAGGTTCCCACAGGAGGAGAACTTCAAATTCTGTGCGTGGAGGGAATGGCGTACAATACCGTGCAGGTCCTCCATCAGAGCCAGTGAATGGGTCAGTGTTAGGGCGTTCTTCCCCTCAGGGTTAAAAGGAGACTTTTGTCAGACCAATATTCATAAAAAGTCAATGGCGTTATTAGAGCTTACTTCAAGTCTTCTAGGAAAATGCTGGTAGAGGCCGGCTGGGATGTAGATGTATGAGTTCTAGTTTTTCACGTTGTTTGGAGTTATTTCTTTGGAAAACAGAAAAAGGCCCAGCCCCATACTCGCACTTTCTCAAGGCCTAACGTCGACCCTGATCTTCTCGTCATTTGTAATGGATTCTGTCAGAGTCACAGAGAGGTTCCCACAGGAGGAGAACTTCAAATTCTGTGTGTGGAGGCAATGGCTTACAATATCGTGGTGCAGGTCCTCCATCAGAGCCAATAAATGGGTCAGTGTTAGGGCGTTCTTCCCCTCGGAGTTAAAAGCAGACTTGTCAGACCAGTATTCATAAAAAGTCAACGGCAGTTTTAAAACGTCCTCCAAGTCTTCTGGGAAAAACGCTGGTAGAACTGACGCCAGTCAAGATGTAGATGTATGGGTTCTAGTTTTTCACTTTGTTTGGTATTGAATACTTTGGGAAACAGAAAATGGCCCAGCCCTATACTCGCATTTTCTCAAGGCCTAACGGCTACTCAGATCTTTCTGTCATTTGTAATGGATTCTGTCAGAAGTCACATAGAGGTTCCCACAGGCGGAGAACTTCCAATTCTGTGTGTGGAGCGAATGGCGTAAAATATTCTGCAGGTCCTCCATCAGAGCCAATGAAAGGTTCAGTTGTTGGCACGTTCTTCCCCTTGGAGTTAAAAGACTTTTGTCAGACCAATACCCATTAAAAAGTTAATGGCGTATTTAGAACTTATTCTGAGTCTTCTGGGAAAACACTGGTAGAAATGAGGCTGGCCGGAATGTAGACGTACGGGTTGTACTTTTTTGCCTTGTTTGGAATTATATACTTTGGAAAACAGAAAATGGCCCAGCCCCGTATTCACACTTTCTCAAGAATACTTTCTCTTTCTAACCTCTACCCTGATCTTTCCATCATTTGTAATGAGTTCTGTCACATCGAGGTTCCCACAGGCTGAGAACTTCAAATTCTGTGTGTGGAGGGAAGGGCGTTCAATGTTGTGCAGGTCCTCCATCAGAGCCAATGAATGGGTCAGTGTTGCCGTGTTCTTCCCCTCAGAGTTAATAGAGGACTTTTGTCAGACCAATATTCATAAAAAAGTAAACAGCGTTTTTAGAACTTACTTCAAGTCTTCTGGGAAAATGCTGTTAGAAGCCAGCCGGGATATAGATGTACTTGTTCTAGTTTATCACTTTGGTATTATATACTTTGGAAAACAGAGAATGGCTCAGCCCCGTACTCGCACTTTCTCAAGGCCGAACGTCTACCCTGATCTTTCCGTCATTTGTAATGGATTCTGTCAGAGTCACGGAGAGGTTCCCACAGGAGGAGAACTTCAAATTCCCATAGTGGGTGGAGGACCAGTAGAAGCGTAAAGTGGTCCTCTACTTCATTCTCGTTCCTTTTTTCCTCACTTACCTAATATTTCTTTCTGTAAGCATTGCCTTCAATTTTCTGGGGGGGGGGGGGGGGTTGTAGTTCTTAGCTGACTTGGCATTGTCCCCATGCTTGGACATTAAAAAGTATCATACAATTCTATCATAAGCATAGAAAGCAGACTTTATCTTTTATTATTTTTTGGTGTTAATTTTAGCAGACCGCCTTTCTATAACACATATGTGCAGCAACAAAGAGGGTAGACGCCCACATGCCTTCATTGGCATTAGAACCATCTCTTCATCCTCTTAGCACAGTGACTGAGCTCTCAAAGACAGTTCTCACCGATGGGACCAGCTCCCGATCATGTGACACTGTGATAGCCATTCACAGTGGCCACATGGTTGGCTGATCCTTCCTGCCCCCCACACCCCCCGGCATAGAGAACCTGCTAAAAAGGATGTTGAGGTCTCATCGTCTTCTAGCAGTCCCTGCCGGCCTTGTAGTCTCCTTTTTGGTGCCTTCTATGTATTCTTAAAGTGGTTCTAAACAAAATAATTTAAGAAATAATAATTTTATACTTACCTGCTCTGTAATGGTTTTGCACAGAGCAGCCTCGATCCTATTCTTTTTGGGTCCCCGTCAGTGGACCTGGCTCCTCCCCCCTGTCGAGTGCCCCCCAATAGCAAGCCTCTTGCTATGAGGGCACTCGAGCAGGCTCACTCCCGAGCTGTGCTCTGTGTGTCCATTCACACACAGAGTGTGGCTTGGCCCTGTCCCCTGCTCTCTCCTCATTGGCTCACTGGCTGTGACTGACAACAGCTGTGTGCACCAATGAAGAGAGAGAGACCCGGGAGAGCCGTTGTTCTCATGCACATCGCTGGATTGCGAGGGGGCTCAGGTATGTATTGGGGGGGGGGGGATCTATTCTCTGAGAAAAAAAGCATGGCATATATTTGTATACAGGGAGTAAAAAGGCTGATTGGCTCCCCTGCAGATTGTGTAAGTTTGCCCACTTAAAGAAATGAAGGGTCTATCATTTTTATCATAGGTGTATTTTATGGGCAGCACAGTGGTGTAGTGGGTAGCACTCTCACCTAGCAAAGGGTCGCTGGTTCGAATCCCAACCACGACACTACCTGCCTGGAGTTTGCATGTTCTCCCTGTGCCTGCATGGGTTTCCTCCGGGTACTCCGGTTTCCTCCCACACTCCAAAGACATGCTGGTAGGTGAATTGGCTTCCGTCCAAAATTGGCCCTAGTGTAATGCCCCGTACACACGGTCGGATTTTCCGATGGAAAATGTCCGATCGGAGCGTGTTGTCGGAAATTCCGACCGTGTGTGGGCTCCATCGGACATTTTCCATCGGATTTTCCGACACACAAAGTTGGAGAGCAGGAGATAAAATTTTCCGACAACAAAATCCGTTGTCGGAAATTCCGATCAAGTGTACACAGATCCAGAAAAAATGATACAAATGTTATAAACAGAGTTGCAGTTCAGTGAGTAAAATAAGTACCGTATTTATTGGCGTATAACACGCGCCGGCGTATAACACGCACCCCAAGTTTAGGAGGGAAGTTTAAGGAAAAAAAAACTTACATTTAAATGCCCATCAATGCAGCCTCATCAGTGTTCATCTACACCCTTGTCCATCATTGCAGAATGATCAGTGTCCATTTGCAGCTTGCCCAGTGCCGTTTGCAGCCTTGCTAAGTGGCATTTTCAGCCTTGCCCATTGTCATATGCAGCCCTGCCCAGTGCAGCCTTGCCCATTGTCATATGCAACCTTGCCCAGTGTAGCCTTCGCCAATGCAGCCTTACCCAGTGCAGTCTTGCCCAATGCAGCCTTGCTCAGTGCAGCCTTGCCCAATGCAGCCTTGCCCAATGCCGTGTGCCGTTTGCGCCATTTAAATCTGCCGCCGAGATAGACAGAGCCTGTGTACTCGGCTCATCACGTCGCCCCGCCTCCCTGCTGAGGATGAGAAGCGAGCGCTTCCGAAAAAGATCGAGCCGAGTATACTGTGTACTCGGCTCCGATCCGCTCACAGTCCCGCCCAGTCCTGCCATTGGACAGAGTGTTATGTCCATCAAAGGAGCTGGGCGGGACTGCGAGCGGAGCCGAGCACTCGGCTCGGTCCTTTTCAGCAGCACTCGCTCCTCATCCTCTCAGAGACAGCAGGGAGGCGGGACAGCGTGACTGCGAGTGGAGCCGAGCACTCGGCTCGGTCTTTTTCGGCGGTGCTCGTTTTTTATTCGCGGCGCTCGCTCTTTTTCGGCGGCGCTCGCTCTTTTCTGGCACACAGACAGTGGGGATCGGCGTATAACACGCACCCGCAATTTTCCCCTGATTTTAAGGGGAAAAAAGTGCGTGTTATACGCCGATAAATACAGTATTTGATCTCCTACCAATCAACAATAATTCTGCCCCCCACAGACACTACAGTAGGTGCTCATGTGGTACACAGATTAGTCCTGTCAATGTAAGAAGGTTCTCCTAACGACAACTTGTCATGTGTATAAAAGACACCTGTCCACAGAATCTCTTCCATCCAATCCTCACCATCATGGGGAAGACCAAAGATCCGTCAGAGGACGTCGGGGAGAAGATTGTAGACCTGCACAAGGCTGGAATGGGCTACAAGACCATCAGCAAGAAGCTTGGTGAGAAGGAGACAACTGTTGGAGCGATTATTCACAAATGGAAGAAATACAAAATAACTGTCAATCATCCTCAGTCTAGAGCTCCATGGAAGCTTTCTCCTCATGGGGTGAGGATGGTCATGAGAAAAGTGAGGGATCCGCCCAGAACTACACGGGAGGAGCTTGTGAAAGATCTCAAGGCAGTTGGGACCACAGTCACCAAACAAACCTTTGGTAACACAATACACCACCATGGATTGAAATCCTGCAGCGCCCGCAAGGTCCCCCTCCCCAGGAAGACACATGTACAGGAACGTCTGAAGTTTGTCAATGAACATCTAAATGATTCAGAGAAGGATTGGGAGAAAGTGCTGTGGTCAGATGAGACCAAAATTTAGCTCTTTGGCATTAATACCACTCACCGTGTTTGGAGGAAGAAAAATGCTGACTATGACCCTAAGAACACCATCCCTACAGTCACACACGGAGGTGGAAACATGATGATTTAGGGCTGTTTCTCTGATAAAGGTACAAGCCGACTTTGCCGCATTGAGGGTCCAATGGACATGTATTGTAAAATCTTGGATGAGAACCTTCTTCCCTCAGCCAGAACACTGAAGATGGGTCATGGATGGGTCTTCCAGCATGACAATAACCCAAAACATACCGCCAAGGCAACAAAGGAGTGGCTCAAGAAGAAGCAATATAAAGGTCATGGAGTGGCCTAGAGAGTCTTCAGACCTTAATCCTATAGAAAATTTATAGAAGGAGCTGAAACTTCGAGTTGCCAAGAGACAGCCAAGAAACCTTAAGGATTTAGAGAAGATCTGTAAAGAAGAGTGGACCAAAATCCCTCCTGAGATGTGCAAACCTGATCACCACCTACAAGAAACGTCTGACCTCTGTGCTTGCCAACATGTATATATATATATAGAGAGAGAGAGAGAGAGAGAGAACATACATACACACACCTACCTCTGAGATGTCAGACACGCCCCCTGCTCAGCTCACCCTTTGGCTCTTCAATCAGCTGTGCTCATGCTCCCTGCTGATTGGAGTATGACTCAGCAGGTGGTGTGTCCAGCTTCTGCAGAGAGACCACTGCTTCCACACGAAGAGCATGGGTGGCATGCTGGCAGGGGACAGGCTTTTCTACTCTTCTAAAGAAATGGAACTGTAAGGCTTTGCACGCCTTTTGTTTTCTCGCCCCCCAGAATGTATTTATCAAAGTTTAAACTTTTGATTCATTTTCATTTACTCACAGCTTCTCCAATTCCTGAAGTCCATAGAAAGATCCGTTTCTCAGTGCGGTAATCTTATTGTTGCTGAGGATCCTGCAAAAAAAGAAACAGAGCGGCTTAGTAAATCTGAAGAGGGAAATAAACTACGGTTCAAGAGATCGACATTCTATATAACCCTTTCCAAGTGCCGCTAAGAGTCCATTCTCACTTGTGCAACTTCAAAATCGTGCGATTTCCATTCTGACTTTACACTGCGACTTTGATGCTATTTTGATGAGACTTTGAATGGGTTGCGACTTTGACCAATGTGATTGTTTGTGCTCTACAAAGTCGCACACAAGTCACATGTATATCATGCAGGTGCGACTTTTTTAGGGTTTCACATTAAAGTCTGTGGCCCTCAAGTCACACGAAGGTCGGACCAAAGTAGTGCAGGAACTACCTTAAAGTCGCTGCAACTTTAAGTTGCACAGATATGCACGGTAGTCATTGGGAAACATGGGCTGCATGACAGGTCGCACAAGTGTGAATGGGGCCTTACACTCATTGAAGGGCATGTACTGCAGGGCATTTGCATTTTAAAGGAGAACTCTAGATAATATTACAAAAAATAGGATCTTATATTATATTACACACTGACACAAAATTAAATCTCATAACCAAAACAAAAAAGGTGATGAAGGGCTAATTCACATGGACAGAAGCTGGCAGCAAGATCCTGCCTTAAAATTGTACGTGTACATTGTACAGCAGAAACGGACCCTACTGGTCACCGGGAACTGATCAAAAATATTTTTATTTTTTTTTACATACTCTGATTTATATTATATTATATTATAATTGCATACTTCAGTATGCAGTATGTTAAAAAAAAATTCTTAATATTTTTTTTCCATTCTTAAAAAAAAAAAAAAAAAAAAAAAATTATATATATATATTTGTTTAAACACTGTACCTCTCTGGTAGGATCTTTTTTTTTTTTTAACATTTTTTTTACATACTATGATTGATTATATTATATTATATTATATTATAATTGCATACTTTAGTATGCAGTATGTAAAAAAACAATTCTTAATATTTTTTTCCCATTCTTTAAAAAAAAAAATATGTGTATAACACTGTACCTCTCTGGGGAATTGATCAGGATTTTTAATTTTTTTTTTTTTACATACTATGATTGATTAAATTATATTATATTATAATTGCATAATTTAGTATGCAGTATGTAAAAAAAGAATTCTTAATATTTTTTTTCCATTCTTTTAAAAATAAATATATATATATATATATATTTGTTTAAACACTTTACCTCTCTGGGGAATTGATCGGGATTTTTTCTACATACTATGATTGATTATATTATATTATAATTGCATACTTCAGTATGCAGTATGTAAAAAGAATAATTCCTAATATTTTTTTTCCATTCTTTTAAAAATAAATATATACATATATATTTTTTTAAACACTGTATCTCTCTGGGGAATTGATCGGGATTTTTTTTTACATACTATGATTGATTATATTATATTATAATTGCATACTAGACCCTTTGGGGTGGATTTACCAAAGGCAAACAGACTGAGCACTCTGCAAGTGCAGTTACTCTAGAGCAGTGGGGTCTCAAACTGGTGGCCCTCCAGCTGTTGAGAAACTACAAGTCCCATATGGCATTGCAAGGCTGACAGTTACAAGCATGACTCCCACAGGCAGAGACATGATGGGACTTGTAGTTTCGCAACAGCTGGAGGGCCACCAGTTTGAGACCCCGCTTAAGAGATGAGTTAAAACTTCATTTTGCAAAGAATACCAATCACGTGCAAGGAAAATGAAAAAGAAACAGCATTTTTGCTTGCACATGATTGGATGATGGAAGTCAGCAGGGCTTCCCCTCATTTACTAAGCTCCGGAGCCACTTCACTTGCAAAGTGCTCGGTCTGTTTGCCTTTAGTAAATCAACCCCAAAGGGTCTAGTATGCAATTATAATATAATATAAAGCGCTGCGCAAACTGTTGCCGCTATATAAATTCTGTATAATAATAATAATAATAATAATATAATATAATCAATAATAGCATGTAAAAATATTTTAAAAAATGTAAAAAAAATTTTTAAGAAATTTTCTTTTACATACTGTCACCAGTCAGTATCCCTGATCACCAGTTATATAATGACGCTGTTCTGCACTGGTGACAGAATGTAAAAAATGTTTTAAAAATGTGCAAAAAAAGTTTTTTCTTAATTTTCCAAAAAATGGGACAAAAAATGACAACTTCAAAAAACCCGCCATGCCTCATACTAAATACCTTGGACTGTCTACTTTCCAAAGAGGACATTTGGGGGGGGGGGGGTATTTATACTGTCCTGGTGCTTTTGGGCCTCAAGAAATGAGATCGGACGTCAGTACGTCGGGATTGGTCGATTTTCAGATATATATACCCCATAGTTTTTGGACTCTATGGGGTTGATTTACTAAAGGCCAATAGACTGTGCACCTTGGAAAGTGCAATTGCACTCTGCAAGTGCAGTTGCTCCAGAGCTTAGTAAATGAGGTAAAGCTTCACTTTGCAAAGAATACCCAATCACATGCAAGGAAAATAAAAAAAAACAGCATTTTTGCTTGCACATGATTGGTTGATGAAAGTCAGCAGAGCTTCTGCTCATTTACTAAACTCTGGAGCAACTGCTCCTGCCGTGTGCAACTGAACTTTCCAAAGTGCACAGTCTTTTTGCCTTTAGTAAATCAACCCCTATAACTTTCCTACAGACTAAATAATATATACTGATTTGGGTTATTTCACCAAAGAAATGGAGCAGAATACGTTTTGCCTGTAATTTATGAAGAAAGATTATTTGTTTACAAAATTCTATAACAGAAACGAAGCAATGTGGGTGCATTTATTATTATTATTTATTTTGTTTTTGGTTTTTTTTATTACAAAAGAAGGAATTCTCCTCTGAGGAGATAAGACATGGGATAAAACTTGGGGAAATGTGTATGTATGGCAAAGATAATCTGAATATTCCTCAATTATTATTATTTTGCCTAAATCTAGACTTAAAGAGTATCAAGATAAACCCTTGTCCCCTGCGGTCACTTAGGAAGGATAACGCAACAAAGTAACAAGTCCATGGATTTCATTTCTGTTTTATCCTAATTGGGGTTGGCATCACTGTCTCACCACAAAAATCCCATTGCTTCCTGCCTCCAGCTATAACCAAGGGAGCGTTCCTGGCACATTGCCCCCCCCCCCCCCCCCCACCACCACCACCCCTTCACCACCCCCTACTATGAAATTGGAGTGAACACAATGACCCCCCCCACCTCCTTCCCTTCAGTATCGGTGACGCCGGTGTCACGTCACTC